>PVJS01005754.1:0-62816 GCA_004027185.1 Glis glis | reverse complement strand
CATCCATCCAACAATCCATTTACTCCCAACCAAACATCCATTCATCCATCCATCCATCCATCCTTCCATCAAGCCATCTATCCATCCATCCATCCATCCATCCATCCATCATCCATGTATCCATTCATCCATCATCCTCCATCCATCCATCCAACAATCCATTTACTCCCAACCAAACATCCATTCATCCATCCATCCATCCATCCTTCCATCAAGCCATCTATCCATCCATCCATCCATCCATCCATCCATCCATCCATCATCCATGTATCCATTCATCCATCATCCTCCATCCATCCATCCAACAATCCATCCATCCAACAATCCATTTACTCCCAACCAAACATCCATTCATCCATCCATCCATCCTTCCATCAAGCCATCTATCCATCCATCCATCAATCCATCCATCCATCCATCATCCATGTATCCATCCATCCATCATCCATGTATCCATTCATCCATCATCCATCCATCCATCCATCCATCCACCCACCCACCCACCCACCCATCCATCCATCTTATCACCTACTCACCCAGCCCACAAACCCCCCATTCTCTACGGTGGGATGCTGGACACTCACTGAAATCCCCAACCGTGAGGCTTGCAGCTCCTTCGGCTGCCACCCGGTGGAAGCCAAGAAGAACCTGTGGAGGAAGCGCCATTTCCTCCTTGCTGGAAAGGAGCTCTGTCGTCTGAGTTGATTCCCATTCAGATGGAACAAAAATATATCCTACAGCTGCTCACATTTACTTCATTGAGAATAATCTCATCAAAATCTTGGCTCCGTGCCCAAAGGGATGCCTGCGAGACACAGCTCCTCCAGCACGTTCCGCCGGGCTCACAGCCCGGGAAGGATGCTATTTCGTAAAGGGGAGCCGAGACGTGGGGAGGGTGTTTCGGGGAGTTACTGCTCATAATGGCGAAGGGGAGGAAGGGGAGGAGAGTAACACCTGCCAGGGACCTGCTTGTTTCTAAGCCCTTGACCTGCAGTTCCTCATCTTACCCCCAGCAACATTCAGAGGAGGATGTCTAGTTGTCCCCATTTTACAGACAAGGAAACTGAGGCTCAGGGAGGCAAAGCAAACTGTGCATCTGGAAAAACTCAAGTGAAGGGCTGGTACTCCTGGGGTGGGCTTCCAAGAGGCAGGCTCTGAGCTGGGTCAGGGCTGTTGTCCATAGAAATGGGCTCACTCTAGGTGGATGTTAAAGGCTTGTTAATGAGAGCTCAAAGCAGACATTTTGGGCGTAGAAACTAGATCCCTCCTGGCCAGGTGTGGTGGTGCATGCCTGTAATCCCAGTACTTGGGAGGCTGAGACAGGAGGATTGCAGATTTGAGGCCAGCCTCAGCACCTTAGCAAGATCTTGTTTCAAAATAAAAAGTAAAAAGGGTATAGTTTGAAGGTAGAATGCACTTGAGTTCAATCCCTAGTACCAAAAAGCAAAACAAAACAAAAGAGATAATGTCTAAAATGGACCAGCCAGCCAAGAAAGAGCACGGTAACAACTCTTTTGAATTATGAAGATAAGGAGCAAAAGAAATAGCTGCAAGTGTGAGAAGTAATGGGCTCCTGGGAGCTGGAATCGGGGGAAGGAAGGGAGGGCCTGGGCCTCGCATTTTCATGTTAGGCCTCTTAGTACTCTTTGATTTTTAAATTATGTACATGTATTACTTTAATAAAAGTAAAATTTTAAAAAAATAAGAAAAAGCACAAAGAAAAACAAATCCCATTGTGAATAGCATTGCTCCTCTGATCCTCCCTTGTAAGATGCCTTCAAATGATACATCATCATCGGGGCAACCATTTCACACAGAAACAAGCGCTCGACGTACACGAGAAACACGCCAGTTCCATTCGGCACAACAACGGCTTTTAGATGTCAAAAATCTGGGGGGTGGGGAAGCTTCACGTGGTGGTGCATGCCTGCAATCCCAGGACTTAGGAGATGGGAGGATTGCAGGTTTGAGATCAGCCTTAGCAAGACTCTATTTCAAAATAAAAAAATAAAAAAAAGGACTGTGGACATCACTTGGAGGTAGAATGCCTCTGGGTTTAATCCCCAGAACCAAAATACATACATACAGCTAGGCGTGGTGGTGCACACTTGTAATCCCATTACTTGGGAGGCTGAGACAGGAGGATCCAGGTTTGCAGCCAGCCTCAGCTACTTGGTGAGGCCCTCTGCAACTTAGTGAGACCCTGTTTCAAAACAAAGTATAAAAAATAGGGCTGGGGGTGTAGCTCGGAGGAAGAATGCCCCTGGGTTCAATCCCCAGTATTGAAAAAAAAATCCCAAAATACATACATACGTACATACATACAAACATACAAAATAAACTCTGAGGGGAATATTTTGCTTAATGATGTATGATGATGCGCCCTTCCCAGGGTCCCCTTGATGGTGCTCTGAACCCATATTTGGCTCTAAGCATGACCCTGACTCCTCTCTCATTGGCCTGCCTCAGTTTCTTTGTGTGTAGCAAGGCCTACTTGACCCTGTGCACCCACCATTGTTCTTGGGATAAGGGACAACATGACAGATGGATCCACTAGAGGGAAGAGAAAACAGACCAGGCCATTCATTCATGCGGTCCATAGAAGACGGACAGCACCTCCTCTGTGCGAGGCATAGTTTGAAGGGCTGGGTATAAAAGGGTGACTCAAACAGGTGGAAATCCCCTTCCTTCTTGGTGCTTGTCTTCTGGGGCAGTGAGGGGAGTGAGACAAAGAATAAAAAGGGCAAATCAGCAAAAGAGACCATAAGTGAGGCAGCATACAGTACTACAGAGAAAGACAGAGCAGGGAGTAGGTGGGATGTGATAGGGAGAAAGGGCGTGGTTAAGGGAAGATTCCCTGAGAAAGGTAAATCTCAGCGAAGCCCCGAAGGAGGTCAAAGAACCAGATGTCTGGGGAAAGAGAGGCATGAGATCCTGGAACCTGGAGCACAGCCAGCCTGTGTGAAGACTGGCTAGGAGGCTGGAGTGGCTGGAACAGGGTGGACAGGGGGCGGGGGAGCAGAGATGAGGTGAGAGAGGTGACCACAGATCCAACCCATTCCCAGTGCATTCACTCCCAGGGGGGCCCACAGTCAGTGGTGTGCTGGTCAGTGTTTAAAAAATTGGCTCTCAACCGGGTGTGGTGGTGCATGACTGTAATCCCAGTACTTGGGAGGCTGAGACAGGAGGATCCCAGGTTTGAGGCCAGCCTCAGCAACTTAGCAAGGCCCTCAGCAACTTAGCAAGACCTTGATTTGAAATAAAAAAATACAAAGGACTGGGGTGCAGCTCAGAGGTAGAACACCCCTGGGTTCTATCCCCAGCACTGAAAAAAATAATGGGCTCTCAAAATAAATAAACAAATAGCCCTGATGTGTAGCACTTGCTGATTTCTGTGGTGTAAACACTCCCCCATGGCTGATGCTAAGCTACCAACACTGTTGAATGTAGAGCTGGGAACGGACAGGCACATCCAGCTCTGGCTCCCAGTATCTTATCACCCCTGCATGGCCTTCCACCCTTTAATGCTACTGGGATTTTTAAAAGCACCCCGCCCCAGGGTCCTGCACTTGAATGCATTGGACAAGGTACATCCTCTTTTATACTTGAGCCTTGTGCATCGGACACAACCCATTTATGGCTGTTTCTTTTTTTTTTTTTGCGGTACCGGGGATTGAACGTAGGGGTGTTCTACCTCTGTGCTACACCCCCAGCCCTATTTTTTTTTTTTATGCTTTATTTTTGAAACCGGGTCTCACGAAGTTGCGGAGGGCCTCACTAGGTAGAGAGAGAGAGAGAGATCGATCGATCGATTGATTGATTGTGCGCGCGCGCATGCGCGCTGAGGTTGACCGCGAACCCGGATCCTCCGGTCTCCGCCTCCCAAAGTACTGGGATTACAAGCGTGCGCCACCACGCCCGGCTCATTTATGGCTGTTTCTAAGTGAATTACCTGTCAGATGCCACCTGGTGCTGCGTGCTCACCAAGCCCATCGCATCTGCGGCCCTTACACTTGCTCTTGGTGCTTAGAATATTCTTCCCAGACCTTTGTATGACTGACTCATGCTTCAGGTGTCTGCCCCAACACCCATCTCCGAGAGTTCTTCTCCAGCCATCTCTAATGAATAATGGCCTTGGTCTCCCCTGTCACACACTAACTCTTTTTTTTTTTTTTTTTGCGGTGGGGATTGAACCCAGGGGTGTTCTACCTCCGCGCTACACCCCGGGCCCTATTTTTTATACTTTATTTTGAAACCGGGTCTCACGAAGTTGCGGAGGGCCTCACTAAGTAGAGAGAGAGAGAGAGAGACAGAGAGAGAGAGACAGAGACAGAGAGAGAGAGCTGAGGCTGGCCACGAACCCGGATCCTCCGGTCTCCGCCTCCCAAAGTACTGGGATTACAAGCGTGCGCCACCATGCCCGGCTCACACACTAACTCCTCACATTACCCTTTTTTCTTTTTGCGGTACTGGGGATTGAACCCAGGGGCATTCTACCTCCGAGCTACACCCCCAGCACTATTTATTTTTTTGTTTCTGAAACAAGATCTCGCTAGGTTGCTGAGGGTCTTGCTGGGTTGCTGAGGGTCTCACTAAATTGCTGAGGCCATCCTTGAACCTGTTATTTTATTCTTTATTTTGAAACAGGGTCTCACTAAGTTGCGGAGGGCCTCACTAAGTAGCTGAGGCTGGCCTCAAACCTGGATCCTCCTGTCTCAGCCTCCCAAGTACTGGGATTACAAGCGTGGGCCACCATGCCCAGCTTCCCTTTTAATTTTTTTCACAGTCCTTATCATAACCTGAATTAAATTATCTATCATCTATCATCTATTATCTGTCTATCTATCTATCTATCTATCTATCATCTAGCTACATGAAGATGATCATGGTCTTTTTTATTTTTATTTATTTTATTATATTGGGGATTGAACCCAGGAGCTACACCCCCAGCCCTTTTTATTTTTTTTTTTGTTTCTAAAACAAGATCTCGCTAGGTTGCTGAGGGTCTTGCTGGGTTGCTGAGGGTCTCACTAAATTGCTGAGGCCATCCTTGAACCTGCGATCCCCCTGCCTCAGCCTCCCAAGTGCTGGGATTACAGGTGTGTGCCCCCATGTCTGGCTAGGGCGTCTTCTCGCTTGCACCTGAGTTCCTGCAGACACAAATTCCAGGGAGACCACCTCAAGTGGTCAAAAAGGGAGGAGCGGCTGCGATGAGGGAGAAGAGGCAGAAATGCAGTGACGGGGAAGGGATTCTGGTGTGATTAGGTCCCCACCCCGCCCTCCCCACGCCCCCACCTGGCCCTCCCAGTGCCCGCAGTCTTAGCATCTCAATGGCTATTATTTAAATGAAGGAAAGAATTGATCTCTGCAGAGGAGCTCCTCAAATCAGCGAGCACCATGCGCTCTTGGACTCCATTAAGAATTGGACAGGATTCCTGATCCGAGGCTGCTAATGAGAAGACCACAGTGCGGGCAGAGTCGGTTTCTGTAGCGCCAGGTGGCGAGGAGGGTCAGGGGAGTCCAGGGGCCGGGGGCGGGTTGGGAGGCCCAGCGCGGCTCCTGGCTGGAGCTCCAGAAGGGACAGGCGAGGCGCTGGCCAGCACAGGAGGCAGGACAAAGACCATTTGGCTCTACCTGCCCCAGAATTATTGCAGCCGGAGGTAATGAATGAGGTGGGTCAGGCTGGCTTCCCTCATGGCCGGCCCTGCAGCCTCATGAGAGAGAAGCGGCTCCGACCTCCGCCTCCCTGGAAGTAGGAGCTGGGACACAGATGGGGACACCACACCTGGCATCTGCGTGGTGAGCCGCACCCTGGAGGCAGAGCCACGGAAACCTGGGGAGGAAGGGACGGTGCAGCCCAGCGATGAGCCCGGGGACCAGCCACCTCGTGCCTGACATCATTTATGGGTACTCTGTGCACCCATAAAGTTGATGTGGTCAGCCTGGTTTTCAGCTGAGGACAGGAGGGCCCTGGAATTAAGTCGCATGGTAAGTGGCAGAGCTGGGATTTGAACCCAGATCTCTGTGCCAACACGCTGCTTGTCTGGCGCCACTGTCACCACAGGGAGCATGGGAGCTGTGCCTCTGGGCCTCATTTGCCTCTCTAGCCCCGTTTTCTGCCTCCTGGTCACCCCTGAGCCTGGGCCAAGACTCAGCCCTGGCTTCCTGTGCAGTCCCAGAGTGCCCTCGCAGGCCAGCCAGCTGGCACCCGGGGGTCCCCTGCCTCCTGGGTGTTGAAAGCTCAGGGAACTCTAATTTCCCCTGAGGATTCCTAACTCAAAGAGATGGGTCACAAGAGTCAGTAGAAGGAGAAAACGTTATCTGTTTGATGGGCAACACCTGGGCTTGAGACAGAGGCGTGGGGATCTATCAGCATTGCCCAGCACTCCGGACAACCACAGTTCACGGGGTCTCTCCCCCCCGGCACGGGACACCTGCCCGCAGGGTTCCAGCATGGTACTCTTTGTCGACGCCACTAAGGAGTAAGGTTGTTTGTGCCTTGGCGATTCCGATGGCAGATCCTGGAGAATCTGAGGAGGGGGGCTGGATCCAGCCATGCCTGAAGGCAGACACTCTTGGATCCTTACTTTCAAGAATGAATAGATTCATCTGTCATTGCCCTTTAGCGTCGGGTTCCTGTCATTTGTTAAATAAAGAGTCCTGAGTCACACAGCGAGGGTCTCAGGACGAGCAGGGCCCCCTGTACCCCGCAAAGTGGCTGTCCCTTCTCTGCCTCGGCTTCCCATTCAGCGGTCCAAGCACCCTGTTGACTCAGAGTCCAGATGGGCATCTATTCATATTTTTGTAAAACCTCGTAGGCAGGCTCAATATTTCTTGTCAGATTGAGGGCGCTAACAAGCATTGCTGTGCGGTAGACAGAATAAATCAATGCCCGCGTGGCGGGTGCTGGCCCGGTGCCGGGGACTGCAGCGCAGGAAGCCACACGCAGGTCCCCGCTCTGCACTACAGAGGGGCTTCTGCAGCCGATTTGACCAATGGTGCTGCTGGCTCTGCTGGTGGGGAGGGGACCAAAGGGAGGAAGGGAGGGCTCTCATTTCCCCCTGGGGGTCCCCACAGCAGTAGTAGCTGCAGCAGGGGGAGCTGGGGCTGGGGATTTTCTAGAGCATTGTGAAGCAGTTCCGGGCTGAGTGGAGGAGGCCCGAGGGGCACAGTGAGAGAGCTCACGGGACGGGGGGGGGGGTGTCAGCCGGTCCCAGGAGCAGCGGGGAGGGACACCGGAGGCCATGACATTGGTGGGCGAGGTCAGAATGAGGTAGGAGGGGCTACCGGGCATTCAACCCGTGGAACCTAATGGCACCCCCGTTTCCTCCATTCTAGGGCCACTCTGTAGGTTCCTGGGCAGGGCACCTCAGCCTGATTTAGGACTGCCAGTTAATGCACAGCATCCCTTGGCCTCAGGGGTCAGGTCACCCACAGTGGACCAAAGAGAGCTCTCCCTGGACCTCTGTGGGGTCTGCGGCTCCTTCTCTGGGTCCCTGGACCTCTGTGGGGTCTGCGGCCCCTTCCGCTGGTCCCCAGGTTTATGGGACCTGATTTTGAGTTTCTGAGGGAAGAGCCCTTGCCATGACTCAGAGAACGAAGCCAACACAGAGGACGAGTCTACAGAAAGAGACAGATTCACGGTGACATGATTTCTTCTTCTTTTTCTTTTTGGTGCTGGGGATTGAACCCAGGGACATTCTACCTCTGAGCTCCACCCCCAGCCCTATTTTTATTTTTTAGATTGAAACAGGGTCTCACTAAGTTGCCGAGGCTGGCCTCGAACCTTACGATCCTCCTGTCTCAGCCTCCCAAGTACCGAGAGTATAGGCGTGTGCCGCTGCGCCTGGCTACAGCTACTCTTTTCTTGAAACTTCGCTGAGAGGACGCTCTCCCCAGACAGCCCCCGCTTCTGTGCTCGAGCTCTGGTACATTTTCTCAGTCATTCTGCCCTTCTCTTTCTATCACTACGCACTGACTGAATGTGTGTTGAAGGAATGAAGAACAAGGAACAACAGAGTCATCCCCGGCGCTGTTATTCATGCCTGTCATGGCTCAAAGGGACTCGGGGCATGGTCTCCTTAAGTGTCTGTCACAGACAATATTAGCTGTCAACTCGATTTCCAGGCTCTCCTATTCTCAGCTCCAGAGAAGGTTCAAGATCGGCTTCAGCCAACCAGGATATGTTCTTTGTTTCTTCCCTAGCCTCCCGTGCAGCCAGGGTGGGCATGTGACTTTGTCTGACCAATCAGACATAAGTAGAAGTCTCCCGAGGGCGCTTCTGTTTAAAAAGGGACAAATATTGTTGTCACCGCTGCTTCCACTTTCTCCTTGCCTTAAATACAAGTGTGATGTCCGGAGCGCCAGCAGCCGTCTTATGACCACAAAGGAACAGACCCCCTAAGCTCTGGATGGCCACTGGGAAAAATGGGGAGAGGCTGGATTACTGACAGCTCTGTTGAGCTGCTGCACCGGTCCAGCTTGGCTGACCACTGGATTTCTTATTTGGTGGGAAAAGAAAAAACCCCAAGTTAAGCTGCGTTAAAGTCGGGGTTTCTGTAACCTTCAGCTGAAAGCATTCATGATGAATGTGATAGCTTCGTTGTTTGGGGAGGGGACGAAGGAACTGTGACCCCAGCTTACAAGGGCCAACTTGGCTGCCCCAGAGTCCAGGAGTCCCTGTTCTTGGTTCTGGGGCTCTGTGGAGTGGAGGAATCAATCTCAGAGCTCATGCGCTCCCCTCTCAGACCAGGAAGGATCTAATTACCCAGTGATTGTAGTAATTATTCCATCCAATTGATCAGTAATAGCTGCAATTCCTAGACATGCTTTTCCATCAATAGTCTGCAATGCATTTATTGTTTATACTTAAATCAAACAGGCTGATAATAAGACTGTTGAGATGGAATCTCCAGGGCCCTGGATATTTACACAGCGATACATGTTTTAGCTGTATTATTTATACGGTTTTGCCTTGTTAAAAAAATTAAAAGAGAAGATGTTTATTAATATAAAATGCAATGATCCCAGTTCTGAAAGTTCCCTGAAGTGTGGCCAGGTCCCGGGGATGGCATAGAGAGCTGGGCGATCGATTGTGCATGTCTGCCGTGGGCAGGGATGGGCTGAGTGATGGCACACATGCTGATATTTGCCATCTCTGGCTTAAGCCCTGGACTTCTGTTTCCAGCTCTATCATGTAACCTTAATCCTCTTGCTCAGCAGACAAGAAGGGGGCATGGCCAATGTTTATGCAAGTGGGGAGCAACAAGAGGAACCCCAACCTGTTTCTAGTGTTTCCCACGACAACATAAAAGCCAACATGGGCGGGGGGAGGCCATCTGTTCTACCTTAGAGAGGCCATCTTTAAAAGGGTGGAGGTTTTATAAATCCCATACACATTTCCTTTCATCACTGGTCCCTGAACTTCGAAGGTCAGATGGTTGCTTTGTCCAGAAGAAACAGAAGCTCACCAGCGGAAAGACCCTCATGAATATTCTGTGCCGGGCCTGGGTGGGTGGCCCCTCGCCTGCCTCTGGGGCATGTTCCTAAAGGGCTCCTCTCTGGAACCTGCTCGCTTTCCCAGAAACCTTCCTCTTCATTCCCATCATCACTAAAACTTTTTCATGATCTCCAGGTGTGGCATGCAGGCCGAGGTAGACAAAGTCCCCATCCCCAGGGGCATACAGCTCAGTCTCGCTTTTTCTCAAGTCTGTAACTAGCTGGGTTCGAGCCCTGTGGCCGCACCAGGGACAGTTACTTTTGACAGCAAAAATGCTTTAGAACTGGGCCTGTGGGTCTCCATCCTTTGCCCAGGTGAGAAGGAGAGGAAAGGTACCCAACGTCTCAGGACACTTGTGTGCAGGGTCTTACATCTGCATTATCACCATCATCATCATCATCATCATCATCATCATCATTATTATTATTTTGGTTCTGGGGACTGAACCCGAGGCATTCTACCTCCAAGCTACACCCTCCAGTCCTTTTTATTTTGAAACAGGGTCTTGCTAAGTTGCTGAGAGCCTCGCTAAGTTGCTAAGGCTGGCCTTAAACCTGCAATCCTCCCGTCTCAGCCTCCCAAGTACTGGGATTGCAAGTGTGCACCACCACGCCCGCCTTCATGTGCACATTACTTTATTTAGCTTTTAAGACCACAGTTCCGTGAGGTTGGGACTGATTCTCACTGAGACCTGAGACCTGAGACCTGAGACCTGGAGGGCTGGCTACCCCAAGTCACACGGCAGCTGAGCCTGAAGTGAACCCCATTCTTTCCGCTGCTCCAACTCATCATCCAAGAAAATCAGAATGGGTGCTCAGAGAGAGCAACAGCGACCTGAGTTCTCGCTCAGCCTCCCCGCCAGCTCCTAAGGGGAAAACAACAAGCGACTTCATCCCGAGACAGGTGCATGTCCGGGACGTGGGAGCGCCAGGCACTGTAGAAATGAGATGGAAAAATCCCAGTCACTGCCGGGGAAGGAGCCGTCAGTGTGAGAGGGGAAACTGATAAAAAAAATATGGGCAGATCCCCCCAGCATGGGGCTGAGGGGTGGAGGTGGGTGCTGAGGCTGAGGAAGCGCAGGGGAGGGAGGTGACACCTGGGAACAGGGCACCAGCCACCCCACAGAGCAGCAAAGCAACCCCACAGATTTTTTTGAAGTCGCCCCAACTCTTGGGGGGTCTTGGGGTCTCGGGGTTTGGGGGTGGCTTCTCAGGCTTGGGTGCAACACTGGGGCAGCCGATGACTCAGCCGTGTTTAACAGAAACTCCTTTGGAATTCAAAAGTGCGCTAAACTCAATCCATATGGCCAGCCTGGAGCGCCTGACAAAGAGACAGATTCCTGCCGGTTCTGAGCTTCGTGCACAATCAGCGCAGCACGTGGTGGGGCTGGGCGGCTCCTTTTCTTTCTTCTAGGTCTGCTCTGCGCAGCAGCCCTGTGGGATGGGGGCACAGACTCCCTGGAGGGGAAATTTGCATATGATTCCCAAATGGTGAGGGACTCAGTGGTCAGCCCAGACCTGCCTTTGAGACCTGCGGACAGGGTCTAGGCGTGGCGCCTTCCTGCTGGGTGGCGGTGGTGGTGAGCTATTTAACGACCACCCGGCTAGCAGTCTGCTCATTCAGACATGTTCACTGAGCGCCTGCCCTGCGCCAGGCCTTGGAGAAGCCAGGCCTCGGAGAAGCCAGGCCTCGGTGAAGAGCTGGCGAAGGGCTGGAGGCTCCGGCGTGTGCTCCTGAGGGGCTGGGGCGGGAGACAGAGCTGAGCAGTCCTGCCCAGTAAAGGGGAGGCTGTGGTCTCGGAGGCCTTGGCAAAGAGGACGGGAGAGCCAGCCCTGGAGAGTCAATGACGAGGGAGGCAAGGCTTGGGGACCTTGAGCAGGTGACGAGGGGACAAATGTACGGCTTGGGGATTAGCGCTCAGGCTTTATTTTCTTTTTCTTTTTCTTTTTTTTGTGGTACCGGGAATTGAAGCCAGGGGCATTCTACCTCTGAGCTACACCCCCAGCCCTATTTTTTATTCTTTGAAATAGGGTCTCACTAAGTTGCGGAGGGCCTCACTAAGTAGCTGAGGCTGGCCACGAACCTGGATCCTCCTGTCTCAGCCTCCCAAGTACTGGGATTACAAGTGTGTGCCACCACACACACACACACACCCGGCTTCTATTTTGTTTTTTTTTTTTGGCGGGGGGAGGTACTAGAGATTGAACCCAGGAGCATTCTACCTCTGACCCACACCCCCAAACCTTTTTATTTTTAATTTTGAAATGGCGTTTAAGTTGCTGAGGCTGGTCTTGAACTTGGGATCCTCTTGTCTCAGCCCCCCAAGCACTGGGATTACAGGTGTGTGCCACCACGCCCAGCCCGTGCGCAGGCTTTAGAGACAGACAACCTGGGCTCCAGTCCCAGCGTTGCCACTTCCCTGCTATGTGTCCTCGGGCAAGTGGCTTAGTCTCTCTGTGCCTCCCTGTGCTGCTCTGGAAAGCGGGGTGTTGACAAAAGTAGCCGGAGCATTGGGGTTCTGTGCAGACGATGGGAACTGTGTAGAAGAACCTTTACACCAGGACCACACACAGCATCCTGCGGTGTTTCTGGGCCCACAGCAGTTCTCAACACACACTCGTGTGCGTGAAGTCTACACAGGGTGGGAGAAACCAAGAAAGCAAAAAGGAACATGGCAAAAAAGGAGTATTCTTGTTTGTTTTATTGTTTGTTTGCTTATAATCTATCTATCTATCTATCTACCTACCTACCTACCTACCTACCTACCTATCTACCTACCTATCTATCTATCATCTATCTATCTATCTATCTATCTATCATCTATCTATCTATCTACCTACCTATCTATCTATCTACCTATCTATCTACCTATCTACCTACCTACCTATCTGTCTATCCATCCATCCATCCACCCATCCATCCATCTATCCATTTATTTATTTATTTATTTATTTATGGGGCTGGGATGAACCCAGGGCTCCGCACAGGCTGGGCATGCGCTCTGCCGCTGAGCCACACCCCCAGCCCCAGGTGTTTCATTTTATAGGATGGCTGAGGTGAAATGCCAGGCAGGTGGACACCGCAGAAGCCGGGTGACAAAGGAGCCGAGCTGCACGTCCCGGAGGATGTTGGGCGTCCTGATGCGTCCTTGACGGCGGCTCTGCTCTCCCGCACCTCCCCGCACCCAGGGCTCTCTGGGCCTCTAAATGAGCACGGCTTTGAAGGCAGCTCTGGGCGCTTTTGCCAGAGACTCCCAAACTTCACCTCAACCTGGGGTCTGGTGCAGGCTACGGGCAGCCCCGGGCTTTGAGAAGGAAAGGCATACTCTGAACACACCTTGGGTAGAACAGCACATGGGGCAAAGACGGGCGGAGCAAAAGCAGCCATGTGCACACTGCCCCCGCCAGAGCCCACCTCAGGACCCTGGCAGTGGCTGTTTGGGTCCCCACCAAACAGCCACTAAGTGTGGGACACATAAAAGTTTCCTGGTCCACAGAGCTGAGACCAGGCACTCAGTGACACAAAGGACCAGACAAACACCATAAGGAACCACTCCAGACAAGTGAGTAGGGGACCTGGGGCCCGAGGAAGCGGTCAGGGCAATGACAATGGAGTCGGCGATGATGGTCACCATCACAGTATGATAGGACCTGATAGCACGCTGTCCCATTACCAGAACAGCTCCCACATTCTAGGCGCTGCGTTAGATGTGTGCTCTTACTTAAACCTCAGAACAACTGCCTGAGGGGTGATGGGTGTGGAAGGTAGGTCGGTGGACACCAGGCACAGTTAGATAGGGTACAAAGTTCCAGGATGCTACTGCATAATAAGTGACTATGGGTAGGAATTGTGCACTGTCTCTTCAAAAAACCAGAAGTAGCCGGGTAAGGTGGTGCACACCTATAATACCAGTACTTGGGAGGCTGAGACAGGAGGATTGCAAGCTCGAGGCCAGCCTCAGCAATTTAGCATGATCCTGTTTCAAAATAAAAAATAAATAAAAGGAAAGAAAGAAAGAGAGAGAAAGAAAGAAAAGGACTGGGGATGTAGCTCAGAGGCAAAATGGTCCTGAGTTCAATCCTCAGTACCAAAACAAAACAAAACAAAAGCAGGAAGCAAGGATTTTGAATGTTTTCACCATAAAGAAGTGTTAAATGAGCTGGGTGTGGTGGTGCATGCTTGTAATCCCAGTACTTGGGAGGCTAACACCAGAGGATCCGGGTTCGCGGCCAGCCTCAGCTACTTAGTGAGGCCTCCGCAACTTAGTGAGACCCTGTTTCAAAATAAAGAATAAAAAATAGGGCTGGGGATGTAGCTCAGAGGTAGAATGCCCCTGAGTTCTATTCCCAGTTCCGCAAAAAAAAAAAAAAAAGTGGTAAATGTTTGAAGAGATGAATGTTTAACCTCATTATGCAGTGGAAACGTATCAAAACATCACACGATGCCCTGTTAATAGGTATGTTTTTTGGTGATTTTATGTAACATTTAAAAATAAATTTAAGCCGGGCATGGTGGCGCACGCTTGTAATCCCAGCACTTGGGAGGCTGAGACCAGAGGATCCGGGTTTGTGGCCAGCCTCAGCTACATAGTGAGGCCTCTGCAACTTAGTGAGACCCTGTTTCAAAATAAAGAATAAAAAATAGGGCTGGGGGTGTAGCTCAGAGGTAGAATGCCCCTGGGTTCAATCTCCGGTACCACAAAAAAAAAAAAAACCCAACAATTTAATAATTAAGCAATTAAGCAGTTACAACTCTGAGTAGTTGGGGATGGTGAAGTAGGAGAGCGGTCGTTTCTGAAGTTCCTGTAATTCCCCTGCCCCACAGAGCGCCCTGGCTCTTCCTGAGGGCGGAGGATCTGGCTTTTCCTGGGTTCCCATCAGGCCCCCTAATAATGAACTCTATATAATTTAGGTAAATTGAACGAGTCCCATCAAGGCGTCTGTACTCAGCTACAGGTTTGTTCCTGATCTTCAATTTGACCTTTGCCTCCCCCGTCAGCCTGTCAGCCTTTCTTTCTTTCTTTTTTTTTTTTTTTGTGGTACTGGGGATTGAACCCAGGGGCATTCTACCTCCGGCTCCACCCCAGCCTATTTTCTATTCTTTATTTTTAAACAGGGTCTCACTGAGTTGCAGAGGGCCTCACTAAGGAGCTGAGGCTGGCCGCCAACCTGCAGTCCTCCTGTCTCAGCCTCCCAAGTACTAGGATTACAAGCGCGCGCCACCACGCTGGCCCCTGTCAGCCTTTCTTAAAGACCCTGGAGGCTGACCTGTAAGGCATGCTGAGCCTCCACCCTGACCTTTGGCCTCCCGTTGGGTTTGGCCAGTGGGAGGCATGAGGGTGAGAGAAGGGGGGCTCCTTGCTGGGGCTGGGGGACATGCTCCAGACTCTGTTGATCAGTCTCGCTCCTGGCTCTGGAGGCCCAGAGGAGGCGTCGCCGCCTCCCTCTTCCTGCGGGTTCCTCCAAACTCAAGCCGAAGCTTGTAGACAGGTCCGTGTTTGAACTCTTCTCAAGTCACGGGGGGTTGACCAGGACCTGACCATTCACTCTGACACACACAGGACTGCCCTCCAAGCGCTTAGCTAATTTTGATTGTTAAAGCCCAAACATCTAGTACTTTCTCTTTGACAACATCCATGATGCTGATAATGTATCAGCATGCATGATGCTGATCTAATCAAGAGAGGTTTGAGGCCAGCCTCAGCAACTTAGTGAGACCCTCAACAACTTAGAGAGACCCTTTTTCCAAATAAAACATAAACAGGGCTGCGGGTAGAGCTCAGAGGTAGAATGCCCCTGGGTTGAGTCCCTAGTACCACAAAAAAAGTGAAAACTGTAGATGTGTAACCTGATCTCTCTCTCATACACACGCACGTGCACACACACACACACACACACGTGTGTATGCATGATTATACATGTATCGAAGCATTACATGGTATCCATTAGTCTGTACATTTTTGAGGCCAGGTGTGGTGGCAGTACTTGGGAGGCTGAAACAGGAG
Source organism: Glis glis (assembly GCA_004027185.1). Taxonomy (NCBI): domain Eukaryota; kingdom Metazoa; phylum Chordata; class Mammalia; order Rodentia; family Gliridae; genus Glis; species Glis glis. The sequence goes on along the minus strand of PVJS01005754.1, from coordinate 47,313 downwards.
GATCGCAGCTCTGAGACCAGCCTCAGCAACTTAGTGAGACTCTCAGCAACCTAGAAAGACCCTGTTTCAAAACAAAAATAAAGGACAGGGGAGGAGGCAGAATGCCCCTGAGTTGAATCCCCAGTACAAGAGAGAGAGAGCGAGAGGGTGAGAGAGAGAGAGAGAGAGAGAGCGAGAGAGTGAGAGAGAGAGAGTGAGAGAGAGAGAGAGAGAGAGAGAGAGCGAGAGAGATTGTATTCCAGCCACTGGGCTAAGTTTTGGTTCCCAAACACGTTGCTAGCACCCTTTGCCAGCAGTGGTCCAGGGGAGGAGGCCGGGAAGGGACGGGAGACAGGGGATGCCGGGCACAGAGGAGTTAAGCTCCCAGAGCAGGCCGGCCAGCACAGCCCTGTTTGCGATTTGCTGCCAAAATGTTTTAAATGAAACAGCTGTGTAGGAGCGAAAACGCTGGGGCTTGTTCCAGCTCCGAGCGTGAATGGGAATCACTCAGGGCCGGACGTGACGGGCTGTGTAATTGCTCTAAACCCCATTATCTTCCCCAGCAGTTGTTGAAGTGTCATTAGGACACCTCGAATGAGAGGCTAAGTTCTCCTACATACACAATTTTAATAATTACAGTCCCCTTCCCCCTGTTTTAAAATGCAAAGCTCCATTCAGAGAGGGTGGCGCCCGGGCTGCAGGACGCGGCAGAGGATTCTGCAGCCAGGCTGGGAGGAGGAGGCTATTAGTTTTTTTTTTTTAACTTTCTCTGGATTCTCCTGACCAATTAGTGTTTTATGTTTTTTATTTTCTACCATATGCAGAGGGAAGACAGGAAGGCGTGCCAGATGACGAGTCTAGCCATGGTCTGCAAACATTTATTGAGATCCTACTATATCATGGCCACCATTCCAGGCTCTGAGGCCGTAAGGACGAGCCATCCTGGGCAAGTGGTCATAGAAATGGTTGCGCCCCATCATGCTGTCTTGTCCTTTATTCATTTTATGTCGGGCTCTGCTAGAGAGTGAGGGCTTTGTGAGGACAGAGCTATGTCTTGCTTGTACCTGCAGTATGCAGCCAGATGAAAGAGTGTTTGTTGAATGACTGAATGACTATGGAGTACTTGTTCACAATGGCCCGGGAATCTGTCTGGGTTCTGGGCTGTGGCCACACGCACAAGATGGACACAGTCCTTGTCTTCTTGGAGCTCATAATGGGGATGAGGTGGGGGGGCAAGATATACACCCCATGAGTACATTATCAGCATCATGGATGTTGCCAGAGAGAAAGTACTAGATGTTTGGGCTTAACAATCAAAATCAGCATGCGGGTAGTTGGCGCCACTCGGGCAGAGTCCTGAAAGAAGCATTGTCATGACGGTGTGGAAGCAGCAGCTATGAAGAGGTGGGAGGGCATCTCCCCAAACTCCAGCCTGACCACTGGTTAATTGTTGGAGCTTGGACAAGATACCTTTCAGCCTCTGCTACTGACTTAACTCTTTTTTTTTTTTTTTTTGCGGTACTGGGGATTGAACCCAGGGGCATTCTGCCTCCGAACTACACCCCCAGCCCTATTTTTTATTCTTTATTTTGAAACAGGGTCTCGCTAAGTTGCGGAGGGCCTCACTAAGTAGCTGAGGCTGGCCGCGAACCCAGATCTTCTGGTCTCAGCCTCCCAAGTACTGGGATTACAAGCGTGCGCCACCACGCCTGGCCTGACTTAACTCTTAAGGCACTGGCGATAGGCTGAATCTTAAGGTGGTCCTGTCTACCTCTACCTGGTGTTACACCCTATGTAATCCCTTCCCTTTAAGGGTAGAGAGGAAACTATATATATGTATGCACACTTATAATATTGGCATCCATCGCCTATTTAACTCTATTTATGTATCTAGATATAAATGTATGTATGCGTGTGTCTGTTATCTCTGGCTGTCCACTATTCATGGATATATCCTTAGCTATCTATAGCTTTCTATTTATCTGTAACCTATGGACATGTATGTGTATCTACTTCTGCATATATGTCTGCATCTGTCATCTACCTACCTACTTGCCTCCCATCTATGACTGTCCTGCTACCTAGAGAGATGTCCCTGCTGGCTCTTTGGAGTCAGCGGCCCACGTCACAAGCAGCCACAGGCAGCCTGTAGTGGCTGAGGGCTGTCTACAGGTGACAGCACATGCCAGGGTCCCTGCTCATATGAATTATTATTTTTTTTTTTTTTGCGGTACCGGGGAATGAACCCAGGGGCGTTCTACCTCCGCGCTACGCCCCCGGCCCTATTTTTTTATACTTTATTTTGAAACCGGGTCTCACGAAGTTGCGGAGGGCCTCACTAGGTAGAGAGAGAGAGAGAGAGAGAGAGAGAGAGAGAGAGAGCTGAGGCTGGCCGCGAACCCGGATCCTCCGGTCTCCGCCTCCCAAAGTACTGGGATTACAAGTGTGCGCCACCATGCCCGGCTCCTGCTCATACGAATTCTGATCACACTCCGAGGGTCCGTGGAAGCCAGTTCTTCCCCAGTTGAGCCTGCAGATGAGGATGCAGCCGGCCGACACCTCATTGAAGCCTTGAGGGCTGAGCAGGCGACCCAGCCTCGCCGGGCCTGGACACCTGACCCACAGGTACTGCGAGACAGTCGATCTGCTTTGGGCCCCTACATGTGCAGTAATCTGTTACATAGCCATGGATGACTAATAGATCTTTGGCAGCGTGCCTGGCACACCGTAGGTCTTGAAAATTGGAGGGTAAGTTAAGCAGAGGAAGACAGATGGTCAAACCTCACCGGCCCTCTCCTGCCTCTCCCCCACCCCCCACAGAAGCACAGGGGCCGAGGGGCTCTGGCTGGCCACAGTGTAGGGGGCTGGCTCTGGAGTGGGAAATGTCACCAGGGCCTCGCTGGGGGGCAGGAGCTCTGAGCCGTGTGTGCTCCGGGCTCGTTCGCTCCAACACTGGAGAAATGACAGAATCCCTCAGACCTGCTCAGAGCCAGGGGACCGTGATGCCAACACGACGGGCGGTTTGCTTCCTCATTGCTGCCTGACCTGGGGTCCAGCGAGGAGCTGCTGGACCCCTCAGCGTCCCACAGATGACACGGTGGTGAGCATAGGCCTCCCCTCCAAGCTGCGCGTCACTGCCCAGGTCCGTGGCCCTGGTTTGATTGTGGCCTCCCTTGACTTAATTTTGGCACTATTACTAAAATGGATCCCATCTCTCAGAGTCTCAGGAAATGACTCAGTTGTGCCCTCCGCACGTGCGAAGATACCCTGTCCCATCTGCGATGATTGACACAGAACCTTCTGGGCCTCCGGTTCTCCATCATAAAGGAGAACACAGGGCTGATTCCGCAGGTTGTTGGAAGCTTATCATCAACATTATCATCAAGAACACCATCAACGGGTCACCCTGCATCAAAAGCCGGGCTGAGTGCTTACACAGAGTCTCATTTAACCCCCTCAAACCAGCTGACTGGTAATGGTGCCCTGCGAGGTGCTTCAGATAGAATCCAGCACCCCAAAGGGCCAAGTTTCCCGACTTCCTGTCCACTGACCTCATAGAGAGAGGGTGTGGGCTCCATGACGCAGGACTGTGTCATTTACCTAATCCTGTGACGCCTTCCCGTGACTTGCAGAGGCCTCTGTTCTGTGATCTTGTCGCAGCTTGGGGGAAGTGTCTCAGTGGGTCGCAACTCTGCCAGCCCTCGGCCCATCGAAGGCACAGGAGACCGACGCTGAGCCCAGGCCCCTGTCAGGACAGGCTCGCACTGGGTGTGGAGGCCGCCCTGCCTCCCACCGTACCCCTGGTACCTCCCAGCACGGCCTGCTGGGCTGGAGCCCTGCTCAAGTCAGGAGCCTGTGGGGGCCGCGGTGTGCCCCAGGTGTTGGCACGGGGTGCACGGTCCCCCTGAGGAACAAGCGGGAGCCTTTGCCTGGTTTTCTACGAGTGTCTGCCTTGACCGAGTGGCCAGGGTCCTGTCTGCCTGTGGTCAGAATGCTTGGCCGAGGCTGGCAGCGACGGCCATGGGAAGTCACCAGCCTCCAGTCCAGGGACCCCACCCCCAGGGACAGCAGGTGGGTGCCGATGAGGACGTGCTGTGCAGCAGGCGAGGTGGCATGAGCCAGGTGCAGGAGCAATGGGGGGCAGTCAACTATACGTCCCACGGACGCGCTGGCCCCAGCTCCAGGGCTGAGCAGGCTGGTCCCAGGGGAGAGAACAGCGAGTAACTGGTGTTCTCATTGTAACTGGTCATTCCCTGACCACACACCGGTCAGGGAAGGAGAGGGACCCAGCAGCGCACCATGTGCTGTGCCTCCTCCACCTCGCTGAAGTCCTGGCACCACTCCTGAGCTAGGGATTATTTTTATACCCAGCATTCTGTGCATCCATTGAACCATCCCAGAACTTAACTTATAGAAAATCACTACCCTTGTTGATTTTGCTCACAGGTCTGCAGTTTGGACTGGGGAAAGGGGATAGCGGGGGGCGGGGGAGACTGGGGAGGGGGAAGACAGATCGCCTCTGATCTACATCAACTGAAGTGGCTCCAATGGGGACCAGATGGTGTGCTCACATGGCCGTCAGCTAGGCTGCCGCCCTCGGGCCTTGGCTCCTCATCTTGTAGATCTCTCCGTGAGGCTGTTGGGTTCCCTCACAACATGGCGGCTAAGTTCTAAGAAGTCCAGGTGGAAACCACAAGACTATGTGATGGACCTGGCCTCTGAGGCCCCAGAATGCACCTCTGCCACATTCTACCGGTCAATCAAGTTATTAAGGGTAATCCAGACTCAAGGGGAGGGACAGGAATTCAATTCTATCTGTCTGTAGAAGAAGTAAAGAGTGTGTGGTTGTTGTTAATCTGTCATACCCATGTCACAGACAAAGAGATGGAGGTTCAGGGATACTTGGCAGTTTCCCAGTGTGGGGCTGGAAAGTGGCAGAAATCCAAATCTAAACCCATCTCTGAATAAAGCCCCAAGCACAGTCTCTTTCTACTCAACTGAACAGTACTTCAGGACGGTGAACTAAGGCTAATGGTCGGTTGGTTTAGCTAATAGGGCGTATCTTCAGAAATAGGCCCAGAAAGACCATTAAAAATAAGACTGTGCTTAAATTTCTTAAGATTGCTTGAGTCTTAAGAAACATTCCATTTGTTTTCTGAAGGGAAAGCTTGGTCCAAGTCTGCACGGGCTAAGACTTCATCACAACAAAACCCAGAATGCACCTCTGTACCTCTACAATGAAAACCTTACACAATGAAAGCGATCTGGAATAGAAGATAATTTCTGACTCTGTCCGTATCTTCTTTCCTTCTGTCATGCATTCTTATGCTACGACAGACCCACCAAAGTCCATCTGAAGACCTGTGGGTGCCCTGTGCATAGAGGAGCTACGTGAGGTTGCTCAGGATGTACACGGTGCAAGGAGACCAACGGAAGAGTGAAAGGCATTCAAGTCTAGCCCGAGCTCCTTTCTCCAAGACTGTGTTAGGGCGTGGGGACTGAGTCTATCTAGCATCAGGGTGCCATTTCTGAATTTACACAAGATAGCCACAGGGGGCTAGCCTGCCAGAGGAGGCTAATATTGGAATAACCAACATTAGTCCAACTAATATTGGACTAAGTAATATTTGGGCAAAGCATGCTCTCTAAATGTCCCACGGAGAGGATGAGATTTCAAGGGGAAGGCGGGGAAGATAGATGTGACAACACTCAGTGTCCCTTCTAAAGTCTTGAGCAATTCTGCTCTGGCCCTGAACTTGCACGCTCTGATCAGAGAAACCAAAGATCTGCAGCCGCTGAGACCAGCGTCTGCAGAGGGCAGCTCGGTGACTGTGCACCCGGGGTCCTGGTGCCCAGGGAAGGTCTGGCTCTTCTCAGGTTCCATTTCTTCAATTATTCACTGCATGGCCTTGGGCCATGCCAGTGACATCTCAGGGTTGTGGTCTCCTGTGTGAAATGGGGATCCTCCCAATGTGTATTTCGTTAAATATGAGACACCGCCGTGTCTTGGGTCCGGCCCAAGAGTGACGCGAACTAGACAGGGGGGTGAGCACCGACGACCCGGACGACCCGGACGACCCCTCCTCCGGACCGGAAGCCATGTCTTGCATGAACTCGTTTATTAGAAAGCACATCTCTCTTATATAGTGGAGGTAGTACAGGAAGTTCGCAAGTAGTAGGGTGTGGCACCACGCTCTCCTGGGATCTATTATAGGTAGAGACACCTGTCGTCTATGAGTACGGAAGGAGGTAACTACCTATCACAGCCCTTCTGAGGCCACTTCCGGAACTACCTGCGGAACCTCCCCCTGAGGAATTCGCCAGCGCCATCTTTGCCATTAATATGCTGAATTACTGCCACGTGGGAGAGGCCCGGTACTACAGAGCAGGCTTCTGTTAGTTCACCGGGCCCTTTCATGGCACCGAGTAAAGGGCCCCGCAGCCGTGCATGAGAGATACCACTATCTTTGGTATCACCTAGCTGCCCATTAAACCGCCAGGCCTTTAATTTAAGATGCTATCTTTGGAGTCACAGTCACCAAAGATAGGCATGGGAACAGCGTGTGTCTTAGAATTGATAGCATTTAGTAACACAGCTTGCTTCCCTACCAGAAAAAGATGTTGTAAGGCATTTATTCATTCAAACAATGTGTGGCGAGATTTGGGGAATGAGCACATGCCTAGCATGCCCCGGGCCCTGGGTTCCATCCCCAGCACCAAATACATAAGTAAATAAAGTAAAGAAGTAAATAAGAAAAGAAAAAGACAAAGCCAAAAAAAAGTGCATTGTAAATTATAAAGCTCTGAAAAGATTAATTATTCCTAGCCAAATAAACTTTCCAATGACTTCATTTAAAATACTAATAAAAGATTAGACGCCGCAGAAGGCATGTAATTGTTCTAATGTACTCGCTGAGGAGTTCCAAAAGCTGCATTTCTAGGACCTGAGTCTGAATTGTTTCTCTGCTGTTATAACATTCCCACCCTCTTATGATTATTTGTGTAGCATCAACTTGTGAGTTTTCCCTTGAATGAGATTCAAGATTTGGGGCTTGATTTACAGTGAGGGTTGACTAGCCTTTGGAGACAATGAACTGTGTTACATAAACACAGACATATCACAAGAGGAGGCTGACATGCTAATTAACACGGGGGGGCACCCCGAAACCTCATTCCCTCCAGGAGTTTCCTCACCCTGGCACTGTGGGTGAGGGAGGGGAGGGACTCCTCAGGTCACATTCCCATGTGGCATCCAGGTCCAGGAGAGGAATGACTGGGGAGCTTAGATTGCGGTTTCTTTCTGGAAAGAAAAAGAAATACTTTGTAGGCCACCAAAGAGCAGTAGGTCCATGATTCTCCAAATTAATAAAAAAAATAAGTTCTCTGGAGCCAGGCATGGTGGCACACACCTGTAATCCCAGTACTTGGGAGGCTGAGACAAGAGGATCGTAGGTTCGAGGACAGCCTCAGCAACATAGTGAGATTCTCAGCAACCTGAGGAGGCCCTGTTTCAAAACAAAATAAAAAGGGCTGGGGGTGTAGCTCTGAGGTAGAATGCTCCTGAGTTCAATCCCCAGAGCAAAGAAAAAAGGATCTCTGGGCTCTTGGATACCTTATGTCCCTGGTAGGACAAGCCAGACTCAGTGATCTAACCAGCACCAGGACACAATGTCTTAGCCCACTTGGGTTGGCAGGTAGAGGTTGGAACTTTGGAACTGACCCATCCACGCCCGGAAGGCCAGTTTCTCATGACTCAGTCCTCTTGCATGATGGTGGCCATTGTGATTCTGGAAGGCTCCTCCCACCCATCCTAGCATCCTGGGGAGGCAGCCTGGTGTCCCCAAAGATGCCACATCTCTTTTTTTTTTTGCGGTACCGGGGATTGAACGCAGGGGCGTTCTATCTCCACGCTACACCCCCGGTCCTATTGTTTATACTTTATTTTGATACCGGGTCTCACGAAGTTGTGGAGGGCCTCACTAAGAAGAGAGAGACAGGGAGAGACAGCGAGAGAGCTGAGGCTGGCCGCGAACCCGGATCCTCCGGTCTCCACCTCCCGAAGTACTGGGATTACAAGCGTGTGCCACCACGCCCGGCTAAGATGCCACATCTCTAAATCAGACAGACCTGGGTTCCCATCCCGCCTCATTGTTTGCCAGCAGTTGGTTACTGGACTTTTCTGCACAGTTTCTTTATTTGCAAGGTATTAAATTTGCTAATGTAAGGGAAGTGCCCATGGGAGTGTCTGAGATAGAGTGGACACCCATTAAATCACTCATTCAAGGAACCCCCAATGGAGCTCTCTGACACATCCATCCAACCAGTATCAGCTAAACCCCTACTGTGTGCCAGGCACCATCCAGGTGTTGGGGATACTGCAAGAGAAAGACAGATCTGGTCTCTGTCCCTTTCTTGTCCAGGAGCAAGAGGAGACAATGAATTAATAAGCAATATAAGATAAATCCAGTGGGTGATGCAAACCACAAGGAGAATAAAGCAAGATATAGGGATGGGGGAGATGGGGCAGTGGGGTGGGAGAGGCTGTGGTGTTGTGCTGAAGGCCACCAAGCAGAACTGGGCTTGAACTCAGATAATCTGGGTTCTCATTTGTACCCATAGCTACCCTGCAGACCATTCCTTGTTCTCATGCACCTATCTTGCAGAGGCCAGAAAGCTGGAGGCTTTGTGTCAGGACTCCCTTGCAGCTAGAAGCCTATTATAGGTAAGGTGGTCAGGGGAGGTCACATTCTCCCCCACCCACGACTCCCCAGTCCAAAGTTTTCCAACTAGGACTTATTTTTCATATCAGGGGACATTAATAATTAATGTCTGGCGGAACATTAATATTTATTACTAGTACTGGGGGAGGCAGGTGGTGGCTCCTGGCATCTAGTAGGTAGAAGCCAAGGATGCTGTGACACATCCTATATATATAGGACTCCCATCCCATCCCCCCCACACCATGACAGAGAAGGATCCAGTCCTAAATGTCAACAGTGCTGAGGTTGGGATATCCTGAGCTAGTTCACTGCCAGACCATACGCCAGGGTCAGTTCAGAGAATGGACTCTGTTCTGGCTACTTCAAGCAGGAAGGTATTTATTACAGGCTATTAAATGGGTTCTATAATTGCAAAAACGACTGAAGAAGCAAACCTTTCAGGAATGGCTCCCAAAGCCACACTGCTGAACCAGGGTGGCTGCTGCCTTTTCCAGGAACCAGATACCAACAGCACCAGCTGCCCCTCCTGCTGCTTCTGTCGAAACCATGCTGCACCTGCCGGGGTCTGCACTGACACTATGGATCCATCAGTAGCTTCCTCAACTGCTTCTTAAGCCCTTCACAGAAAGCGAGTCCCTCAGGAACATGCCAGCCCCTAGACGTACCCTTGCCGTCATGCCCACCTTCTCAGTCTCTTGTGAATTCACTTGCTTGGACAAATCTGAATTGCCTGCAGGCCTCTAGCTGCAAGGAAGTCATGACACAAAGTCTCCAGCTTTCTAGCCTCTGCAAGATAGGCAGGCGCAGGAGAACGAGGGTGGGGTGGTCTGTCTACAGGGTGGCTATGGGTACAAAGATAAACCCAGGTTATCTGGGTTCCAGCCCAGTTCTGCTCAGTGGCCTTGGACACAATGCATAACTTAGTGTCCATCTGTCTCTCCACCCATAAAGTAGGGCTAATAATGGGACTCCACCTCATAGGCTATTACAGGGATTAAATAAATAGATACAGGTATTCGTTTCTGTTCAAACTTGCTGCTTCCTATCTGGGACTCGGAAACTGAATTCATTCAGATAGGGAAGGAAACCAGGCCAGGTGAAATGCGTGGAGCTCTGGCTGGCGCATGGTTGTGCTGTAGGAGCGTCTACTATTATGGCTTCAGACCCTGGGTACTCCCTGATAATAGTTCAAGATTAAACAGGGATGGTAATGGTGGGGATGGGGGTGTGTTAGGTTCTGTACAGATCAACAAATGATTAAATACATCCAAGTTGCTTACTCCTAACACAGCCAGGAGGTCTGGTGTGCTTTTGATTGGGGGCCAATGACAGTAGAGGAAATGAAGAAGGTGCCCGGCTGGGCTCCCTCGGGCTCCTGGGATTGTCTCTATTTTCTCCCAGCGCCATCAGGTTGAGAAGGCCCAAATGAGACAGTGTCCACAGGGGAGCCTGGCTTCGAGCATAATTCAGTGTCCTGGTCTGACAGCTGATGAAAAAGAAATATAATTAAATGTCAACAAAAGTGAACACGGCAGGGCACGGGCTGACATGGCAGCTAGTCGCCGAGACCGCCTCCCACGCTGTGCCAATCATGCCTTGCTGCCCCTCTGGGTTGAGGGGACCAAATGATGCTGAGTGGAGCGAGCAGAGGAGTCCTGAGCACTTGGGGACAGTGCATCCCGCTGCGGAGGGGCTGTGGCTTTCCTGACAGAGGCCCCACGGGGTTCCTTTCGGGTCTCAGGGTCTGTTGGAGAAGTAGCCCTGGAAGGAAGAACATTGGGACTGTGTCTGGCTTCTAAGAGCTCTGAGATGAGAGTTGGTCTCTGTGCTGTTGGGTCTTTACTAGGCCTGTGCCTTTAAAAAAGGGGGACCATGAGGCCTGATGTGTCCCCCAGAAGGAAAGGAAGGAAGGGCCCTTTCCCTTCGTAAAACTGAGGGCTGGGGACCGGGGGTCAGGGCTTGATAAATAAGCGTGTTCTGTTGACTAATGTCATGTTTGCCCCCGCTCCCCCATTCTGGTACCTGCACCTGGATTTTGAGTGGAGCCCTCTGCTGTGCTCAGTTCTTGAGGTTCAGGGGGGCTGCACCCACTGGGCCAGAGTTGGGCCCACGATCCAGGCCACATCTCCAGGGCCCAGAGTTCCCTCGTTCCGGCGCAGAGCCCCAGCAGGCCATCCGCGGGTCCCTGCTGCCCCACGTGCTATCCCTCCAGGCCTGCTCCCCACTTCTGCTTTGGGTTGGAGAGTCTGTTGTGCCCTTTGAACCAACTCCTCTTATCCTGCCTGCCTGCCAGGGCTGGTCTCTCTTCCTGGAGACAAAGACCCCTGCCAGACAGCTGCCAGGAGCCAAGGGCAGAGGGCAAGGGCAGGACCACGTCCAGAGATGACACCACGGGTTCAAACCCGACCGCCTGCGAGCCCCGGAGCCAGAGCTAGAGACAAACATGGCCGAGTTGGGGCTGGCGGCAATGGGGACAGGACCGAGGGCCAGGCGAGCGGCTGGAGGGAGGAAGGGACCAGCACGGGGCGGGCGGAGGGACAGTGTTTGTCTTGCTGGGTTCCAGGCTGTGAGTGGATTTAGATAAAATGCTCTATGCTCATTTTATTGGGGACAGGACCTGCCTGGGGCTCTTTAGGTCCTGGTTAGAGAATCAGGCCACAAGCCGGGCATGGTGGCGCACGCTTGTAATCCCAGTACTTGGGAGGCTGAGATAGGAGGATTGCAGGTTCCAAGTCAGCCTCGGCAATTTAGTGAGGCTCTCAGCAACTTAGTGAGACTTTGTTTCCAAATAAAAAATAAAATAGGTCTGGAGGTGCAGGTCAGAGGTAAAAGGCCCCTGGGTTCCATCTCCACTACCATAAAAAAAAAAAAAGCTGGGCGTGGTGGTGCACCCTTGTAATCCCAGTACGGTACTTGGGAGGCTGAGACCGGAGGATCCGGGTTTGCAGCCAGCCTCAGCTACTTAGTGAGGCCCTCTGCAACTTAGTGAGACCCTGTTTCAAAATAAAGAATAAAAAATAGGGCTGGGGGTGGAGCTCGGAGGTAGAATGTACCCGGGTTCAACCTCCAGTACCGCAAAAAAAAAAAAGATTCAGGCTACAGAAGGAAGACCACCAAGACCCCAGCTTGCTGCCCGTGTCCAGTGCTCCCGAGCCTGTCTGTGGAGCGCCAGCCCACCCGGAGAGGCCCCTGAGAGTGCAGAGGGGAAGTGCAGCCTCACAGCACTGCAGGGACTCCAGGAGGAGGCTGGATTTACGGCCCTCCTGGGCTCTGCCTCATTTCGGATGCAGAGGTAGAGCCTGAACAGCCCCAGCCGCGGCGGCGCTCGGCCTTCGAGGTGGGCAGCCTGGAAACCTCCACTTGGCCAGTCTCGCTCCCTTGGGGAGATGGAGGATGGCAGCGGCAGCGCCCTGTCCCCTGGTCCTGCTCCAGGACCTCGGTTCATGGACTTTCTGAGTATCAGGGCCAACCAGAGCACCGGGGACGGAGGGACAATCGGGGCGCAGGATCGCTCACCAGTGACGGAGACAGCAAGAGACAGTGGCAAAGAGTCAGGTCGGCTCGCTGGGGGTCTGGAGCGCCCTCTGCTGCCCACCAGGGTGGCTTGGGACAACTTGTTTTTCTTCCCCAGCCTCAGTTTCCTCATCTGAGAAACAGGAACACCAGTGCTTTCCTCATTGAGACGCCGCGCACATGAAGAAGGGCCTGATCCAGTGCAGGATCCGCTATGTAATCAGTCCCCAATATACGCAGGCCTGACACGGTGGTGGCACAATGATAAAAACGTCTCTGCTTTGGAGGCTGAGATAGGATCTCAGGTTCGAGGCCAGTCTCAGCAACTTAGAGAGACCCTCAGTAACTTAGCGAGACTCTATTTCAAAATAATAAAATAGGCTGGGGTGTAGCTCAGAGGTAGAATGCCCCAGGATTCAATCCTCAGTACCAAAAAAAAAAAAAAGTCTCACTTTCCCTACGCATCGCTTTCGCATACATGACCTAATTCTGTCCTGGCCACAGGGCCATGTGTCCATGCTAGCGATGAGGGAGTCAGGCTAGGTCACTTCCCTGAGCCCACGCCTGGGCTGGCAACAGGGCCAGGACTTACGTCAAAGCTGACCACTCCCAGTCCACTTCAGGTGCCACGAGTAGCCTCCAGAGGAGACAGTGCTGCCGAGGGCTCACGATGTGCCAGGCCCCTCATCCTGTCTGTGACCATGTTTAACCTTAAAAAGAAGCCCGCTTGCCGGGCGTGGTGGTGCACACTTGTAATCCCAGTACTCGGGAGGCTGAGACCGGAGGATCTGGGTTCGCGGCCAGCCTCAGCTACTTAGTGAGGCCCTCCGCAACTTCGTGAGACCCGGTTTCAAAATAAAGTATAAAAAATAGGGCTGGGGGCGTAGCTCGGAGGTAGAATGCCCCTGGGTTCAATCCCTGGTACTGAAAAAAAAAAGAAGCCCGCTGGCCCGATGGGTCCGCACGGGTGAGGAAGTGTTCAGAGTAAACGCGCCGTATTGGAACTGCACATTCGAACGACGGAGCCGGGGGAGACCGGAGGAGACCATTGCCCAGGGCTGCTCCCTCCATCCTCCATGCTGGGGCCCTTTGGGGCAGATGCTTCGTGTGATGGGGGCTCCCCGTGCTCAGCAGGACGTATAGTCATGTCCCTGGTCTCCACTCACTGGGTGCCAGGAGCACCTCCCAGCACAGCAGTTGTGACAACTGAACACGTCTCTGGACCCTGCACAGTGTCCCCGGGATGCAAACTTGCCCATGGCTAAGCACCAGAGGTCACGTGAACATCAGGAGGGCTGGGCTGGCTCAGTGGCAGAGTGCTCACTCACTGGGCAGGCACCAAGTCCTGGGCTTCATCCCCTGCACTGCCCCCCAATAATAATAATATTGATGATAGATCACTAAAAAAGAAAAATTGGTATGACAGAAGGCGGTTCTGGAAAGGTCCGGAGTCAGTTCCCCTTGGTGCAGAGAAAGAAGAAGCCCCGGGCAAGAAGTGTGAGAAGATGGACTGTTTAAACATCTTGGCCAGCTGAGTCGCATCCTGAATCAAGAACTTCTTGACAGAGGTCTGCTAAAGCCAAATAGAGCCACCCTGGGTGTCTCGATGCCACTGTGGCTTCCTTCCTCTAGGAATCCTGACCAGCTTCTTGGGGGAATTTTTGCTGCACACATAGGTGTGGCCAGCCCTATTTTTGCTTTTTAATTTTGAAACAGGGTCCCGCTAAGTTGCTGAGGCTGGCCTCAAACCTGTGATCCTCCTGTCTCAGACTCCCAAATACAGGCATGTGCTACCACGCCCGGATGGACATACCACATTTTGTTTATCCGTCTTCCATGGATGGACATGTGGGTTGTTTCCGCCTTTTGGCTACTGTGAACAATGCCGCTGTGGACTGCATGTGTAAGTTTGCGTGGACACGTGTTTTAGTTCTTGTGGATATTCACATAGGAGAGGGATGGCTGGGACTTCTGAGGTTCTTGGTTTTGTGATCATAAAAACCTTGAGATCTGTCACTCCATGTCAGTTTGGGGGTACTTCTGGGATGGGGTTCTGGGCCACCCTCATTGCTGCTGTCTCCCCAGGTGGCTCATTTGGAATCGCCATACTATTCACTATATATCCAGATCCTAAAGGGGATTTCTATACCCAGCTCGAGTGTCCACAACACTCATACTTCTCTAGGTGGAGCGATATTCTACAGTGTCCAGAATTCAGTGGAAGAAACATGTGAGATACTTATAACTTCGATATGGCCTTTGGGGACATCTACTATCTGATACTGTTTTATTAGTTGCATGAACTATAGAAATGAACTCAAGGAAAAGAATTTTGAATGGGGTCTCCAAGGCTTCCTATAAAATATTGTGTAAGATTCCAGAAATGAGAGGGGAATGGGGTGGGATCTGGAGAGAAATATACCAAGTATTGTATGCATGTATATTTGTATCATTTTGAACCTCACTATGATGTATAATTACAGTATACCAATAAAAGTACAAAAATATAAGACAAGTTTACAGTAAAATAAAAAAAAGATTCCAGAAATGAAACTAAATTGTACATTGCATTTTTAAAATGTAGTTAAAGCCTATTACTTAAAAGAAATGTTCTTAAGGGTTTCCATATAAAAGTCAAATCCATTTGTTAATTATATCCTGAGCCCCAGCATCACATGAAGAATTTTGCTTTTTTGACATGGACATGACCTGATTAAGTTAATGGCGGAGAAGGCACTAACATACCCTCTCTGCAGAGCTAGGTCGGGCCAGGCCCCTTTTCGATTGTTTTAACAACTGGACCGGGTCCTCTAAAAATCAAATTGAAGTTACCCTTGGACCCGGAGGCACTTTTCCATTAATTTACTGCTGAACCACGCCAATATTCTAAAGAAGTTTCAGGTGTTAACTCCTTTTTGGAAAATTGATCATAGCTAATGAACGCTTGAAAAACGGGCCAACATGGAAAGAGAAACGTGCTTCCACACAGGTGTCCTAAGTGAAGACTTTGTGAGCAGAAGGGATGAAAACAGCCTTTTCAGCTTCGCAGCCCTCGGGCAATCCGGTTAATGAAGCTCATCTCAACTCGGCTGGTATTCATCGCGTATCTCCTCTAAACCCGCATCGCACACATCAGATTTAAATCAGCATTGAGAGGGTGTATTAGACAGGATAGGATAGGTTATACTGCAGTAACAAAGAGCCCCACACATGTCAGAGTTTTACAATAACAAACGTTGATTTCCGATTGAGTCTCTGTTTATCTAACTCACAAAAGAAAGCAGAGCTCACCTATGGGGACTATTGGTTTCTGCATGGAGAGGAGGATGCTTCCTGGCTGGTTTTTAAAGTTGCTTGGCTGACGCAACACCTCATTAATTTCTACTTTATAATTGAAGGACTTTCTGAGACAGTGAGCTCTCCATGAAGAGACCAAGCCACATAAAGGGAAGACCTTGTTTCCCCTCCTTTTCCACTTGCTTTGCTGCCTTACCACAGGGTTACGGTTTAGCTTTAGAATGTTCCCCCAAAGCTCATGTATTGAAAACATGCTCCCCAATGCAGGAAGATTCAGAGATGGGGTATGGCTGGAGGAGGTGTTACTGGGGGCATGGTTTTGGGGACTGTGTATGTCCCTAGTCCCCTCCGCTTGCTCCCTCTGCTTCCGGCCACAATAACTGACGGTGGCATTTCTCAGCCACGCACCCTGCTGTTAACGGTTTCTGCCTTGGAGCCGGCCAACTGTGGACTGAGCCTCTAAACCTATGAGCCAAATAAGCCTTTCCTCCTCTAAGTTGTGTTTGTCGGGCATTGTGGTCACAATGACTAATAAAATGACTAAAACACCAAACATGGAGCAGGCGATCCAAAACTGTGAGAAGCAGCGGAGTGGTGCAGACAGAGGCTGCGTGTATGGGTTTGAGTCCTACCTCTGGCATTCCCAAGCTGTGTGACTTAGACAGTTTTCTTAACCTCCCTGTGCCTTAGTTTTCTCATCTGTAGAGTGGGAAAATAACAGTCCCTCCTTCCTGATATATAAGGTGAATTAGTTCCTGTCAAGTGCCTAGAAGGGTCCCTTGGCATATCATGGACACTACATTAATTTTTTTTTTTTGTACTGGGGCTCAAATCCAGGGGCATTCTACCTCAAAGCTACACCTCTGGCCCGATTTTATTTTTATTTTTGAAACAGGGTATTGCCAAGTTGCTGAGGGTCTTGATACATTGCTGAGGCTAGTCTCAAACCTGCAATCCTCCTGTCTTGGCCTCCCGAGTACAGGGACTACAGGCGTGTACCACCACGCCCAGCTTACATTAGTTGTTCATGAGAGCTGGCATCTTTGGAGTGTTGATTTAGGGACTGAGCTAAGCACCCCACAAGAATTGTTTCGTTGAATCTTCACAACTCCATGAAGCAGGTACACTATGGTGACCATTTTGCAGATGAGGAAACTGAACTTTGAGGGATAACCTGCCGGTGGTCTGATAGCTATAGTAACGTGTTGCATATTGATGGGGAAATGTTTTAAGAAGGCTAAGACAGGAGGATCACAGGTTTGTAGCCAGCCTCAGCAACTTAGTGATACATTGCCACTTAGTGAGACCCTGTTTCAAAAATAATCATGATAATAAAATAGGGCTGGGGGTATAGCTCAGAGGTAAAACGGCCTGGGTTCAATCTCCAGCACCACAGGAAACACAAAAAAGAAGAAAAAAAGAAATGCACGATTAGGCGATTTTTTTGTTGATGTTGTTGTGTGAACATCAGAGTGTGTACTTCCACAAACCAGGACAGGTGTGACCTCACTGCACAACAGGATTTGTTCAGCTCTACCACAACCTTACCGGACTACCCTGGGATACGTGGCCCACAGTCACTGACCAAAATGTCACGTGGTGCCTGATGGTAGCCAGAGCTGGAGCCAGAATTTGAAGCCCGTCTCCCTGACTCCAGGGCCGGCACTCCACCTCCGATCTCCATCTGAAGACTTGAACAGAAAGGCTCCGGGGAGGAAGAGCGTGCCTATTTTTCCTGATGTGACATATTGAGAGCTTCGCGCTCCATCTGCATTCAGCCAGTTAACGCTGGGCGCGACAGCTTTCTAGTCCTCTCACCCACCCGCCTCCTGGACTCCCGTGTCCTGGAACGGCTTCCAGGATCCCCTGGCATCCACCTCTAGTTAGCACTTGTTGGGCAAAACATAGTTAAATTCAGCACCACCTTTTTCTCCCTCTCTCCCTCCACGTGTTGCCCAAGCGGCCACCGAATGCCGTGCCCACAGAGCTCAGCTTGCGGCTTTTAAGCCCAGAATTCAATTGTCCCCGCTGTCCTTGCAAAGGGCAGACCCGGGCCACCCTCCCGGCGGTGCTGACTCAGGCATGGCTGCTCTGAGCCTCGGGCATGCTGCGGGGACAGGGGCAGGTCGCCATCTGTATCAGCCTATTTCTTTCTTCCTCTGGTAAAGTTTGGGTCTTTTCTTCTTTTCTTCTCTTCTCTTCTCTTCTCTTCTCTTCTCTTCTCTTCTTTTCTTTTTTGGCGGTACTAGGGATTGAACCCAGGGGCATTCTACCTCCAAGCTACCCCCTTCCCAGCCCTATTTTTTATTCTTTCTTTCTTTCTTTTTGCGGTACTGGGGATTAGACCCAGGGGCATTTTACCTCCGAGCTACACCCCCAGTCCTATTTTTTTACTCTTTATTCTGAAACAGGGTCTCACTAAGTTGCGGAGGGCCTCACTAAGTAGGCGAGGCTGGCCGCAAACCCGGATCCTCCGGTCTCAGCCTCCCAAGAACTGGGATTACAAGCGTGCACCACCACACCAGGCTTAAGTTTGGGTCTTTCTTAAATGCGCCCTATTCCCTTCTCACTCCTCACGTAGGAGGGCTGAAACTGAATGCTGTTGCTCAGGGCAGCTCTCTGGGGAGACACCCAGGGGCACGTTTCCCTTGATACCACGCTTGCGAGCAGAGGGACGGGCATCTTCCAAAATATGGCCGCAGGTGGTGCCCGGCACTTCTGTGCGTGGGCAACACAGGCAGAGCTCTCTGGCAGATCTGGGGCTGAGCTGTCAGTTTCCCCAGGCCTTAGCACGCACCTCCCGTGCACCGGACTCTGTTCCAGGGACAGGCGAGGTCCTGCACGCATGCATGGTGCTCAAGGCCAGGTGGGCAGGTAGAGCGGTGCTAGTCTCGGGCTCATCTGAATGTGGGCCAGGGCCAGGGCACGTGGCCTCACTCAGATGTGAGACTAAGAGCAGAGGGGCCAGACCTCTGGCTGGGAAGCCCAGGTTGGGGGAGAGGGTCCCTGGGAGGACCACACTCAAGGCGGGGCAGTCCTGGATTGAGCCATGCGGGGCTTGGTTGCAAGAATGTGACCGAGAGGCATGACTGCGGAATTACAGACTTTTGAGGGAGACCAGGGGACAGGGCCACAGCTGGACAGAGGCTGGCGTGCCATCTGCCATCAGAGGGACCAAGTGCAGAGCGGAACAGAGGAGAGGCGGGGCCAGCCGAGAAGGGGCCAGTTCCTACAGGCAGTTAAGGAACAAACGCACCAAGGAGAATACACCAGGCGGAGAGAAGGGTCAAGTAGGCTGTGAGGATGAGGAACGGGCACGACACGGGGCTCCCGGGGCTCCCGCACTAGGCAAGCTTGCAGGCGGGTCCGGAGCAGAGCCCTAGGGGAGGGGGAGTGAGGAGAGGAGCACCCAGGCCAGGGAGTGGCGTGTGCCAGGTACCAAGGGAGCGAGCGCCCAGCAGTCACGGAGTAGCAAGGAGGCAGAGAGGCTGGCACGAAACAGGCCCCGGGCACCCGCAGGAGTGGCAGAGAGAAGATGAAAACCAGAGAGATTTCATCTTGGAGGCCCTGGGGGTATTCAGAGATTTCCACATCTCTTTTGGTTCCTAACTGGTTTAGATTAAAGGCAGAAATCCCCGCTGGGCTTCCGTGAAGTGGGGGACCCCCGGGGCTGGCCCTTGGCACTGTACTTAGTAGAGGGGACCTAGAATAGCCTGCTGGGGAGCCGGCCTGAAACACCACCTCCGAGCCAGGCCGCATTCTTGAGAGCCCAAGACAGCAGAGGCGCAGAGGAGACGTTAGCAAATGTCACTTATATAACTGCTCGGGAACAAAAGGTCAGGCCCCGGAGCATGAGTTTTGATTACACTGAAAAAACCAATCTAGTTTTTAATTTTCTCAGGTGGAGCTGTGGGCTGTGAGAGTTCACAGGGTACCGACAGGGCAGGGGGTGGACCGGGATGGGGGGCCATGTTTGCCAGAGAAGGAGCCACCCAGAGGTACTTTTTGGGTCCCTTATACCCCGAGTTTTGCTGGCTTCAAACACAAACTGGATCCTCGTCTAACCTGTCAAGCCACAGAGGGTCAGGAAAACTCAAGCAGGAAGAACAAAAGCCAACGTTTATTGAGTACTTACTGTGTGCCCTGCACCATTGTAAGCGCCCTATGTAATACAGACATATTCACTTAATCCTCACAATAACGCTAGGAGTAGGGTCTCTCATTATCCTTATCCCCATTTTACAGCTAGGTAAACAGAGGCAGAAAGAGGCGAAATCATTTGAGCTCACAGGAGGGAGAGCTGGGGTTTGAACCCGGCCAGCTGACTCTAGACTCTCCTCTCCTAGTCACTGGCTACACGAGGTAGGGAGATGCAGGAGTTGGCCACGAGGCGCTCGGGTACAACATCCCCTCCAAGGGGCCTGAGAAGAGGCTATGCGTCCCCGGGAGCGCCTCCCCCTCCTCTGTCTGGGAAGGCCAGGCTGCCCCAGAGGCTCGACTGGCTCCATCCCCGTTTCTTGCTGGGGCCACAGCCGTCAACTCCTGTGGGGTGTCTGCCTCTAGCCTCACTCTCTTTGCATCACCATAGAGACGCATCCTACACAGTCCTGCTCCAAGCTGTCAAAAGACCCTGGCACACACAGGCCTCCTGGCCCCACTCTCGTCTCCCCAATGTGCCTCTGTGCCTTTGCACATGCTGTTCCCCATGCTTGACACGCTCTCTCCCATTTCCTGCCATTGCTGGTTCCTCATGATGCCAGTCAGGCTCGCCCTGACCTCCAGCTGGAGGTGAGGGGCCCTCTTCACATCGACTACACCCAGGAGAAGCCCGCAGAGCCCTTCCAACCTTGTATTTCCACCGAGATTGTTTTCTGCCTGCAGACGAGGGATAGGAGGGCCTCGTCTCGGGCGCAGGGATGGTGTGCTAGTCAGTTTTCTGTTGCTGTGACAACATACCCTAGAAAATCAACTTGCAAAGAGGAAAGGTTCATTTTGGCTAACATGCAGTGCAGTACCTGGCACACAGTAGGTACTCAATTAATAACCACTGAATAGATGAATGAGCAGAAAGAGCTATCTTTCCAAGGAGGTGGCAATGCTGAGTCGTGTCCTCAGGCTGACAGCAGTGGCACCTGAGCTTGGGTGACACCAGCAGCCAGAGATGGGGCCAGAGCAGGTGTCTTGAGAGGACAGTCACAATCATGATGACTGAAGTCCCCGCAGCACTGACAGAGGTCACCCCTGCTGCCATGCTGCTCCTCGGGAAGACTGACTGTCACCCCCATGGTCGGAAGATCACGGTCGGCGCGGCCACAGTAACACCGCAGCCACCACCACCGCCATCAGAAGTGCGGCTGAACGCGGAGCTGTGTGTGACAGAGGTCAAAGGCTGGCGGCTCCTCCCTCTGGCGTCACACGTGTGTTGACAAGAGTGTGTTGGAGGGCTGGCAGCCATCCACCTTGACCAGACAGATTAGGCCTGGGCGGTTTGGTCACCACCTCAGCTCCCCCGGCCTGCGGGAATATCCACCTCCTGTAGGCTCTGTTTCCTAGGAATGGAGTCTTAATAAACCACACCATAACTGGGTGTGATGGCACTCACTTGTAATCCCAGTACTTGGGAGGCTGAGACCGGAGGATCTGGGTTCGCAGCCAGCCTCAGCTACTTAGTGAGACCCTCCGCAACTTAGTGAGACTCTGTTTCAAAATAAAGAATAAAAAAATAGGGCCGGGGGTGTAGCTCAGTGGTAGAATGCCCCTAGGTTCAATCCCCTGTACCGCAAACAAAACAAAACAAAACAAACAAAACAAAACAAAACAAAACAAAACAAAACAAAACAAAATACCAGGCACAAAGCTGTTCCACCAGATTAACAGGGACGGGATGGAGTCCAAAGAGGGATGGCTTTTAGCTGGGTATGGTGGCACACGCCCATAATCCTTATACTTGGGAGACTAAGACAGAATGATCACAGGTTCAAGGACAGCCTCAGCAACTTAGCGAGACCCTTGGCATTCAGAGAGACCCTGTTTCAAAACAATAATGATGATGATGATGATGATGATGATGATGATAAAGGGCTCGGGGTATAGCTTAGAGGTAAAGTTCCCCTGGGTTCAATCCCCAGTACCAAAAATAAAAATAAAAATAAAAAGAGAGGGATGGCTTAGGATGACTTAGAGACATCTCGAGGCTGGTTTAAGTGCTGGGTTCTCAGTCCAGCACAGGAACAAGCAAGGAAGTGGCGGCGGCAAGCCTGAGGCCTGGAAGCAAGAGCGCTGTGCAGCGGCCCGGGCCTGCGCTCCCTCCGAAGCAGGCTCTGCCAGCTGGGGGTCACCTGGTCAGGAAGCCCAGTCCCCACCGGAGGGTTGCGGACATCCTTGTGCCTGCCAAACCAGAGGACTGCCATGTCCTCAGAGTTGACAAGAGGCCTGTGCATTTTAGGGTGCTGTAAAGACTCCGGAATTAGCTAGTGGTGATGGCCGTGCGCCTTGAGAATACACTAAAAATCACTGAATGGTATACTTTAAAATGGTGGGTTTTATGGTATGTGAATTATATTGCAATATAAAAAAAGGTGGAAAAAAAACCCTTATTCTATCTCTCTCCCTTCCTGGTTCAGGAGGTTTGGGGAGGACCAAGACATGGTGACGAGATACAGGCCACCATAGTCTACGAAGGTTGGAAACCAATGAAAGACTCCTTTGAAAAGTGCTGATGAACCCCACAAGCGTGGGGGCGCACGCTTGTCATCCCAGTACTTGGGAGGCTGAGACCGGAGGATCCGGGTTCACGGCCAGCCTCAGCTACTTAGTGAGGCCTCTGCAACTTAGTGAGACCCTGTTTCAAAATAAAGAATAAAAAATAGGGCTGGGGGTGTAGCTTGGAGGTAGAAGGCCCCTGGGTTCAATCCCCGGTACCACACAAAAAAAAGAAAAGTGTTGACAAGGACGTGCTACCTTCTGGAACCTGGAGCAATCTGCAGCCAGGACAGAAACTTCAATTAGATAAACATATTTACCGTGTGCCACATTGTCTAGGCTGTAGGGATTTTTAAAAATGAGACTCGCTGGGCGTGGTGGCGCACGCCTGTAATCCCAGTACTTGGGAGGTTGAGACAGGAGCATCCCAGGTTAGAGAACAGTGTCAGCAACTTAGACCCTCAGCAACATAGTGAGACCCAGTTTCAAAACAAACAAACAAAACATAAATAAATAAAAAGGGCTAAGGGGCCGGGCGTGGAGGCGCACGCTTGTAATCCCAGTACTCGAGAGGCTGAGACAGGAGGACCCGGGTTCGCAGCCAGCCTCAGCTACTTAGTGAGACCCTGTTTCAAAACAAAGAATAAAAAATAGGGCTGGGGGTCTAGCTTGGAGGTAGAACGCCCCTGGGTTCAATCCCCAGTAACACACACACATACACATACACACACACACACAAATAAATAAATAAGGACACTAGAGTCTTTCCTTTCCGAGTAAGTATAAGGAGTGAGCCAAGAAAGCAGATAACTCAGGAAGGAGGCGGAACATGCCAGGAGTGGCCAGGGAGGGACTGAGTTTTAGTTCTATAGAGACTCAAAGAGGGCGAAGCCCATCAGTCACAGGGACAGGCGGTGAGAGGCAGGGACTGGGGTCTGGGATAGATGTGCAAACATCTCTCCAGGTGGGGCGGCCAGGTGGGAGGCGCAGCAGGGGCAGAGGCACCACGGGGTGCTTTCATGAGCCCACAGAGGGGGCGGCGGAGGGAAGCGGAGGAGGCGGGTCTGGGCAGGCGAGCAGGCCTTGCTCCGGCTGCTGGCACCGGCTGGGTTTGGCCTGTCAAGACGGACCTTTCCAAGATGGACCTTGCGGGGAGTGATGAGTCGGGCGTGTCCTTCCCTGCCTCTGGGCGGCTCTGGTTTTGCACAGTGAGGCGGGCAAGGCTTGCTGGGGGAGGCCTCCCCACGATCCTGCCTGCTGGATTCCTGGGGTCCTCTTGTGCTCAGGCCCTCGGCTACGGAAGGCCCAGCCCCAGGAAGCTACTCCGTGAATATTAGAGGAGGGAACGAATGAATGAATGAATGAATGAATGAACGAACCAATGCTACTGACATGGAAGACCCTAGAACCCATTTCAAACCCAGGACCCCACACAGGCTGGGCAAGTACTCTAGCATCGTGCCACCCATCCCCAGTTCTGCCATCCCCCTTTCAAAACTAACCTGGCCAGTGTCCTTCAGGACTCTTCTAGAAAAGACGGGAAAGTCTAGACATGCGTGCCCAGGAAGGCATCCCCCTGCCCCAGGTAAGATGACTGCATTTGTAAAGGGGCGCTGGAGGAATCTCAGCCCAGGGGATTCTGCTGGCGGCGTCTCAGGACGGGTGGAACAGCAGCGTGTTTGCCCGCAGGCCTCAGAGCAGGCCAGCGCCCGTCCTAGGTGCCCAGGTACCAGGAAGGCCAGGGCCCTGGAGCGGGAATGCGGCCTGTGGTTGGCGGGGAGGGTCTGTGGCAGCGGGGTCCCCGGCCGGGCCTCTGGGCCGCGGCGTTGGTGGGGCCCTCGGTGCCTGGCGCGCTGGCTCCGGCTCTGCCAGGTCTCATGCACCTCCCACTCGTGCAGACAGGTGCAGGGGACCTTACGGGCATTGCCGCCGCATCCATCTCCTTGGACAGAGGCTGTTCTGGAAGGTTCTGTGAGCTGCCTCCTCATGAATTCTACTTCCCCACCCAGGCTTCCCCGGAGCACCCTGTGGTATCTGGGCTTAATCACAATTCATTTGAGCTAAGGATTTATCTTCTCTGGCCTGCTCCTACCAGAGTCTAAACCATCTTCCCACCTTCCACAGATTTGTCCGGCTGTGTTCCTGGAGGGGCAAGTCTGATGGGCGTTGGAGCTTGTGAGGTTGGTGTTCTGAGAGCCACCCCTCGCCTGTCACGAGGCAAGGGCGAGGTGGCAGTGCAGAGGCGGGACCAGTGACCTGGGAATGGGACCTGGCCAGGCGCACAGGGCCCCACGCTTAGAAACGCCCATGCTTGGTTTAATATGCTGCTGTGAGCCAGGCGTGGTGGTGCACGCTTCTAATCCCAGTACTTGGGAGGCTGAGACAGGAGGATTGCGGGTTGGAGGCCAGCCTCAGCAACTTAGTGAGGCCCTCTGCAACTCAGTGAGACCCTGTTTCAAAATCAAGAATAAAAAATAGGGCTGGGGGTGGAGCTCGGAGGTAGAATGCCCCTGGGTTCAATCCCCAGTACCACACACACAAAAAAATGCTGCCGTTGCTGTCTTGAAATCATGTATATGTGCATACACACACACACATACATGTATATATTACATATGTATTTGGTACATATGTTATATATTATAGATGCTATATATTACATATATGTATTTGGTACATCTGGATATGTATATATACAGATACATACATACATACATACATACATATTTGGTACTGGAGGTTGAACCCAGGAGCATTTTACCTCTGAGCCACACCACCAGCCCTTTTTATTTTTTTTAATTTCGAAACAGGGTCTCCCTAAGTTGCCGAGGTTCTTGCTACATTGCAGAGGCTTTCCTCAAACCTGTCATCCTCCTGTCTCAGCCTCCCAAGTACCGGGATTACACACGTGTCACCACCCCCATGCTTGGCTCTGAAATTCTTAATTGTTTTTAAACAAAAGGTCCCGTGTTTTGTTTTTGCACTAGGTTTTGAAAATCGCATCGCCGGCCCTGTGCACAGGCCTGGCTTGGCTGCTGACTGGCTTGCTTTCTTCTGGGCCACTGACACAGTCCCAAGTCTAGCTGATTTTGCAGAAATGTTGACTCATTGATCACAAAGCTTTTCTTGACTTGCTTTCTCCCCCGGGCACCGCCCTGGTCCAGGCCTCACCGTCCCTTCTCTGGGCTGCTGTGGGTTCCTGACAGCTGCCCCTCCCTCCAGCCTCGACCTGCTCTGAGTCACCTGGAGCGAGGCAAGCCCTCAGTGCTGCTGTGTGGCACACGTGAAGGGGTGCCAATCACCTAGGACACAGGTGACTAAAAGGTCCCCAGAGGGCCACCCTGCACTCTAGGCAGATGATGCCCCTGTAGTTGTACAAGGCACAGGCCCCATGAAGTAGCTGCTACCCTCAGTAACAGCCAATACTATTGAGTTCATACGATGTGTCAGGTCATGTCCTACGTGTTTTGTGTGAATTTGCTCACAGTCAATCCTTACAGCAATCTCAGAAGCAGGGAGTAGTACTATCGTCATTTTTCTTTTTTTTTTTTTTTTTGCGGTACCGGGGATTGAATGCAGGGGCGTTCTACCTCCGCGCTACGCCCCCGGCCCTATTTTTTATACTTTATTTTGAAACCGGGTCTCACGAAGTTGCGGAGGGGCCTCATTAAGTAGAGAAAAAGAGAGAGGGGGAGAGAGAGAGAGAGAGAGAGAGAGAGCTGAGTCTGAGGCTGGCCGCGAACCCGGATCCTCTGGTCTCCGCCTCCTAAAGTACTGGGATTACAAGTGTGCGCCACCACGCCCGGCCTATTGTCATTTTTCTTTTTTGAGTTACTGGGGATGGAACCCAGGGGCATTCTACCTCCGAGCTACATCCCCAGCCCTATTTTTTGTTCTTTATTTTGAAACAGGGTCTCACTAAGTTGCAGAGGACCTCACTAAGTAGCTGAAGCTGGCCGTGAACCCGGATCCTCCTGTCTCAGCCTCCCAAGTACTGGGATTACAAGCGTGCGCCACCACGCCCGGCCTATTGTCATTTTTCTAAGCAGAAAGAGTGGTGCTTAAAGAGACTAAACTGAGGGTACTAAGGGAGAACAGGGATTCTAGAATCAAGACCCGGGGTTCAAAGGTCGGCCTGGTCATTATTCTGATCTTGGCTTTGGGCAAGTTATTCAACCTCACCGTGCCTTGGGGTTCTAACTACAATACGGAAATAATAAAATAAAAAGTACCTTCTGCATATTGCTGCAGATCTAAAGGCTAGTCAATGTACAATATAGGCAAAGTGCTTCTTCTTTTTGCAGTACTGGGGATTGAACCCAGGGGCGTTCTACCTCTGAGCTACACCCCCAGCCCTATTTTTTATTCTTTATTTTTGCAACAGGGTCTCACTAAGCTGCGGAGGGCCTCACTAAGTAGCTGAGGCTGGCCGTGAACCCGCGATCCTTCTGTCTCAGCCTCCCAAGTACTGAGATGACAAGTGTGCGCCACCACGCCGGGCACCAAAGTGCTTCTTAAAACACTTCTTAGCACAAGCCAAATGCAGTAGAAATGTGAATACACGCACTGGCTCTTATTAACACCTTCAGGGGCACATAGGGTTAGAAAGTGGCCAAAACAGAACTCAGAGCAGTCGAGCTCCAAGTCCCTGATCTAACCACTGGCCCACACTGTCTTCCAGGGAGGGAACTGAGAAATATACTGAGTAGAAAAGCATTAGCAAAGCATGCCTAATTCAGTCTCGGTCTAAAGATGTTGGTGTCAAGAGCTGGAAATGAATAAGCGGAAGAAGATAATTGGGACTGGTGACTGTTACCCCTAAACGTATGCTGTTCGTTAGCTTGGGAATGGGTAATTTCACAGCCCCGCTAATGGCACTCCCCTGTTTGGTAGGAAATGCACCGTGGCACGTCTCTGTACAGTAACAATGCGTTCCAACAGGAGATGTCAGCACACCCTCCTCCTATTACGTGGCTTGCGGGAGCGCAGGGGAGAGTGCGAGGTTATGCGAGAATTACAGGGTGCGCAAATTGTCCAGGCGCTGCTCTCGACAGAGCTATTTTTTGTCTTTATCCTGATTTAGTGAGCCGGGAAAGGGAGCGAGTGAGTGCATTTTAAAGATGGGCATCCGGTTATTTAGATGCGGGGCAGTAGCCTTTCCTGGTAAGTGGCAGATGAAAACGAAATGCGTTTATAGTAGCTCCTTATTTGAGCTTGATTTTCTTGCAATCTATTCAAGGTGCCCAATCATCATGCCCGGTTTGGCCCAGTGTGGGGTTTCGGCTTTGTGGGCTCACAGAGGACGTGTGATGGAGGAAGCGGTGCTCCAAATTACCTCCCATCTTGGGGAAGAGCCGGATGCTAATGACAGCACTGCCCGGCTTGGAAAAATATTAACTGTAGAGTAACCAGTAGACGAAGAAGTGTGAGCCATACTTGGTAATAATTAGTAACTAGTACTGTAGGTGCCCGAGATACAAACAAGAAGAAAGTGCATCATATTTAGACTCTGGTAGGATGCGCTTGGAGATTCATGTTCTGTAGGAACTAATTTGACTAAGTAAATAGTTTAATAATAGGAGTTAAAATAATGAGAAGCAATCCCTTTAATTGAGCAGCTACTACAATCAGGCATTTTGCTAAGTACACTCCCAGAGGGTTGTCATTTGAATCCTAGTAATGATTCTGCAAGATTATTATCACTATCCTCATTTTATAAATGAGGAAGTAGGTTCAGAGTTGTTGTGTAACTTGTCCCACAGGCACCTAGTGGCAGGGGTGAGGTTCAATCCAGAGACTGATGGATGTACCCCATCCCAGTGCCATACAACTTTTTGTTCAGTACTAAATCCAGCTAGGCAGTAAGAAACATTGCCACTACTTCTCCAATAGCAAACAACAGTACTAATGAAAGCAATGGCAACAATTATTATTATTTTGTGGTCCTGGGGATTGAACCGAGGGGCATTCTACCTCCAAGCTACACCCCCAGCCCTATTTTTTTTGTGTGTGGTACCAGGGATTGAACCCAGGGGGCATTCTACCTCTGAGCTACACCGCTGGCCCTGTTTTTTTTATACTTTATTTTGAAACTGGGTCTCACGAAGTGGAAGAGGGTCTCATTAAGTAGCTGAGGCTGGCCGCGAACCCGGATCCTCCGGTCTCTGCCTCCCAAGTACTGGGATTACAAGTGTGTGCCACCACGCCTGGCCCCCAGCTCTATTTTTTATTCTTTATTTTGAAACAGGGTCTCACTAAGTTGTGGAGGGCCTCACTAAGTAGCTGAGGCTGGCCGTGAACCCGGATCCTCTGGTCGCAGCCTCCCAAGTACTGGGATTATAAGTGTGCGCCACCACGCCCGGCTCAATAGCAACAATTATAAGAGCTAAGAGTTAAAGGTAATGTTATTTAATCTTCACATCAATTCTGTACAAAAGAGATTGTTTCCATCTCTATTTTAGAGATGAGGACACTGGGGCCGAGAGAGGGTGGATGACTTGTCCTGGGCTGTATAGATCAGAGGTGACTGCCAGGTCTGGAGTGGGGCAGACAGAAGAGAGGAGAAGGGGTTGGTCAGGTCAGGGCAGGAAGGTCACTAGGAACAGGAAGCAACAGGAAGCGCCTCACAGGAGGTGTGGCAACTTTCTATAATGCTAGGTCAACAGAGCTCTCCAGAGGGACCTGGTCTGTGCACTATGTGAGACCCAGAAACCAGGTTTGTTCTCTATGGCACAGCTGATTGGATCCTGGTGAACACCTGACCCAAACAGCCCAATAACATTCTTTCTCTCACCCCTATTTGTTTTCTATGACATTATTCTTAGGTCACAGCTGATTGGATCCTGGTGAACACCTGACCCAAACAGTCTAACAACATTCTTTCTCTCACCCTTATTTGTTTTCTATGATATCACTCTTAGGCCACAGCTGATTGGATCCTGGTAAACACCTGACCCAAACCGTCCAATAACATTCTTTTTCTCACCCCTATTTGTTTTCTATGACATCACTCTTAGGCCACAGCTGGTTGGACCCTGGGTGACATCAGACACAAGCCATCCTATAGGATTCTTCCTCCCCAAGAACCTGAACTGAGAGACACCAAGCCTGGTGCCCACTGAGTGCTGAGTCTGATCAATGGCAGAGTTCCCAAGGGAAGGTCCAGAAAGCTTTTCAGTGGCTGTCCACAGGGCTGCCATGCTTCCCATGTTTTCTGGAGGCTCAGCTGTTCAATAAATTCCCTCTTCTACTTAATTTAGCTCATATGGGTCCCCGTTAATTGCAGCCAAATGCAGCTTAGTTAGCGACCACTACCCCTTGTTAAATATCTTCTAGAAACTTAACATATGCACAACATTTTTACATTTTAATCTCTCACTGTACCTCTAAGGCATTATCTCATTTTGCAGATTAAAAAAAATGCAGCTGGGCCTGGTGGCATGTGCTGTTAATCCCAGCACTTGGGAGGTTGAGACAGAAGGATCACAGGTTGGAGGACAGCCTTGGCAATGTAGAGAGACTCTCAGCAACCTAGCAAGACCCTGTTTCAAAACAAAAAAAGAAAAGGGCTGGGAGTGTAGCTTGGAGGTAGAATGTCCCGGGGTTCAATCCCCAGACTCCCCTCCCCCACACACACTGCAAGCAGTCAAGCCAGGATTGAAATCAAGATGTATTTGACTTCTAGAACCACGCACTTCCAGTTCTGGCTGCCTGGAGAGGCTGCGCGTGGGCTTGGTGTCAGGGCTCCAGCACAAGGTTGGCATTTACTCCCCCCGCTCGCAGGATCACCTGTCTTTAATTTGCAGCTCTCTCTGTTCACTCTGTCCCAATCTGACTGTTCAGGAGCAGTCATTTGAGTGACTGGGTGATGCTGTGGGGTGTCATCTTGAATCCGGGGATGGGGAGGGAGGAGGAGGCCTGCAGGTCCCGCTGCTCCCCGGAGCCCCCGGTAGAGGTCAGTTTTCTGTGTTGACTTGGCCGGGCTATAGTCTCTGGTTACTCCATCAAACCCCATGGAGGTGTTGCTGGAAGTGTTTTAGAGATGTGATGCAAGCCCATGATCAGCTGACTTTGAGTAAAGGAGCTTATCCTGGGTAATCAGTTGGGGTGGGCTTGGCCTTATCAGCTGAAAGGCTGGACCAGCAGAGAGGAGGCTCCAGAGGAGGAAGGATTTCTGACTTGGCAGCAGCTCCTCTCCCCTCTTCCTATCCAAGAAGTCTAGCCTGCCCTTCCCGCGTCCTTTCCCGTGGGTTGACTGAAGCTGATCCCGTGCAACAAATCTCTGAATACATATTGCTTTCATTTCTCTCATTGAACTTGGACTTGAACACCTTCCTTAGAGGCCCCTGCTGCCCGGGGCGAGGACCTGACATTTGGCATCGTCTCTACCTGTCTTAATTTGTGTTCTGTTGCTAAAACAAAACACCGGAGACTGGGTTATTTATTTATTCATTCGTTCATTTTGGCGGTACCGGGGATTGAACCCAGGGGCATTCTACTTCCAGGCTACACCCCCAGCCCTATTTTTTATCCTTTATTTTGAAACAGGGTCTCGCTAAGTTGTGGAGGGCCTCACTAAGTAGCTGAGGCTGGCCATGAACCCAGATCCTCTGGTCTCAGTCTCCCAAGTACTGGGATTACAAGCATGTGCCACCACGCCCGGCAACTAGGTAATTTATAAAGAACAGAAGTTCACTTAGCTCACAGCTCTGGAGGCTGGGCAGTCTAAGAGCATGGCTCCGGCACCTGGCGGGGGCCTTCTTGCTGAGTCTTAACATGGCAGAGATCATCACAGGGAGACTAGAGCAAGCATGCCAGTTTGATTCTCCCTTCCTTTTCTTATAAGGCCACTAATGACATCATGGGGGTCCCCACACTCATGACTTCATCTAACCCTAATTATCTCCCAAAGGACCCCACCTCTAAATACCATCTATGTATGAATTCAGGGATTAACTTTCCAATACACGAACTTTTGGGGGACACAAAAATTATGGTTTGGATTTAAAATGCTCTCCCCCCTATACCCACAACCTCATATGTGGGCAATGCAGCCAAGTTTGGAGGCAGGACATGGCTGGAGGAAGCGGATCCCTGGGGTCATGGCTGGGGGCTGTATCTCTCTCTCTCTCTGCTTCCTGCTGGCATGAGCCAAAGGCAGCTTTTCCTCCTCTGCCACGCTCTGAAGCCCTGCTGCCGGCTGGCCGATCATGGACTGACCACGAGCCTCTAGCTGTGCCTGCCTGCCAGAAAACACCTACCAGGACTCAGCCCAGGCCCGCCTCCTGTGTGGAGCCGTCTCTGACTTGTTTAGTCAAAGCCGCATGGTCTTCTGTCTGTTCTCAGATCACTCAGATCTATGACAGGACAGTCATTTCTCAGTATTTTTCTGTTTCCTCGGATCGGCAGTTCCGGCCTGAGGACGGAGAGCCGTGTCCTTTCCCCTCTTATCTGCAGCGCCTGGCTCAGGATCCGGCACACGGATGAATGTTTGTTCAGTGAATGCATGAGCGTAGGCACCGGTGCCTCGGGTCTTGGTTTTGCAGAATGGAGGCTCTGGAGCAGAAAGAGGCCTCGCCGCACACGCACATGGCTTCTCAGGGTCACCTTGAAGGATGGCTGGTCCTTACCAGTTCTCTCCACACAACTCTCCTCCTTGCAGGGGGTTGGTCTGCAAGCGGAGCCCCTGCAGGGGAGATTTCCCTGGCCTCCCCGCTGGCTTTGGGTCCCATTATTAGGATGAATGCACGCATGACCTTTAAGATTTAAACTAAATGTTCTGATCTCTCCCCAGACAGGTATTAGGTGCTAAAAGTGGCATTTTGCAGGGACTCTGCTGAGCAGCACACGCCAAATATCAGCCACGTCACATCTGACACATGACAGCTAACCCGAGCTGGGGCAGCATGCAGCACTTGGGGGTTGGGCAATGTTCCCTTTTTTTGCACGCTGGCTCCAGTGGGCGGCTCCTCTAAGTTCTCTGAAAGGCCACCATCAAGGAAAATGAGGCCGGGGATGGATTGCCACAGAGAAGAGGGCTATCAGCAAGCCATGTTTAGCAGAGCCTTCCAGAGCAGCCAGCCCTTGGCCATGATCCGCAGGATTTGCAACCAGGGTGGGGGAGGCCTGTGCTCTGGGATTCCTCCAGCAGCTCAGGGAAACCACAAATGGCCTTCATCAAGAAACCCTAAGAGCGCCTATGTTCGGACTCCTTGATTAAAGGCAAAACCTAATTAGGTAATTGTTTCCATAGAAACTTAGGTATATGTATTATTGCTCTGTAAGCCTCTCCAATGACTCAAACGAGAGAACACACTTTCTACCGCCGTCCAAGTTGCCTGGGAAGCGTGTCTCAGTGAGGATGGGAGAACCAGCAGACACATTTGCCTAAAGAGGGCGAAAGTCCCGTCTTCCGCATTGTAAACAATGGCTGGTTCCCACTAGGAAGGATTTTGATGATAATAATAGCAAACATGCATATGGCAGTCTATTTTTTTTTTTGGCATTGCGGGGGATCGAACCTAGAACCTCACACATGCGAGGCAAGCACTTTAGCACTGAGCCACCCCCCAGCCTAGAGTACACTTTATACTGCCAGGTATGGTTGCAAACCCTTTGCAACAGGCCCTTGAGGCAGGTCCCATTCTTAGGCCCGTTTTATAGATGGGGACTCTGGGGCGCAGGGAGGTGATGGGTCTTGTCCAAAGACCCAGACACAACAGAGTCGGCACCAGAATGCACACAACACAGATGGGGAGAATTCAGCCCACATGTGAACTATCAATTATTGAAGACTTCTCATTCCCAAAGATCGAATTAACAGCCATTTAAAAATAACAACAGCTTATCTTTTTTTTTGAGCATGCTGATGTGCCCGGGATTAGACTGAGTGGCTTTCTCACATTATTTTCTCATTAATTCTCAGAGCGAGGTGGGGGCTGTTGTTATCCCTCTTCCACAGGAACAAACTGAGGCTCAAAGAGTCTGTCACTCACAGCCCGGTGTGGTGGTGCACGCCTGCAATCCCAGTACTTGGGAGGCTGAGACGGGAGGATCACAGGTTTGAAGCCGGCCTGGGCAACTTAGTGAGACCCTCAGCAACTTCGTGAGACCCTGTTTGAAAATAAAAAAATAAAATAGGGCTGGGGGTGTAGCTCAGAGGCAGAATGCTCCTGGGTTCAATCCCCAGTACCAAAAAAAAAAAAGACAGATTGTCACTAGCTTTCTTCATGGGTGTTTAAGCTGCATACTATTGGGGGAGGGGTCAAACAACCTCTAAGACAATAACATCCAAAACCTTGAATTTGAGGACAGAGAAGCCCGCCTCCTGTTGGCCCCCCTCAGTTTTCAACATCTTCATCTGCTGTTACAAATTAGGCCAAATTACAGCTGCTCACTCCATTTGTATGCACGTCCCGCCTTTGTAAAGACTGCTCCAGCACATGTGTTTATAGTTGTAAATATCCCTCGCCGAAGTTGACCCCGTGGTTAGAAGACACAGTCAATCATTTTAAAACCTGGCACCTGAGAAGAAGTTTTTAAAATGGGGCTATGATTTCTTAGCACTTGAAACCGACGTTTATGCCTTTGAATGGATGTGATTTACTCCCTCCCCTTCCACGCGGCATCTTCTCGGCTCTTTCCTGTACCTCAGGCTGCTCCGCCACTGTGCTGTCCCCACACACCAGATTCGCAGGGCAGTCCCCTTTCCCCCCATTTCTAAGTCAGGATAAAAGATACCTCTGAACTTTAAAGTCATATAGTATATGGAGCACATATTAAAAATGGGGCTCCAAAAACACCAATGAGGGGCTTAGCCCCATAAGCACACCCGGGCGTGTGGTGTACCCCACTGGAGTTTAATGTGCACTGCACACGCGCAGCTCTTGAAGCACACACGGGCGTGCGCAACACCCTCTGGCATGGCGGGCAGCACACAGGCACCAGGCGCAAGGTGCAACGCTCGGGCACGACAGGCAACGTGCAGGCGCAATGCCCGCCGCCCAGCCGTAACCAGGATACACCTTGACAACCGACGCGGGCCCCTAGCAACCTGGACTGCAATCCTCAGCACCTAAGATTGAACACCCACAGCTTCCTCCACCAGGGAGCCTCGCCACCTCGCCATTCTTTTTTCTTTTTTGTGGTACTGGGGATTGAACCCAGGGGCATTCTACCTCCGAGCTACACCCCCAGCCCTATTTTTCATTCTTTCTTTTGAAACAGGGTCTCACTAAGTTGCGGAGGGCCTCACTAAGTAGCTGAGGCTGGCCGTGAACCTGCGATCCTCCGGTCTCAGCCTCCCAAGTACTGGGATGACAAGCGTGCGCCACCACACCATTCTGACCCCCAGTAACAGGTGAACGCCATCTCTGCTGGAGGCCTCTGCCACCACAGCTGCCAGGCGATTCCTCACCTTCCTTCCGGTTGAGACCCCCCTGCTGATCTTCTGGGTGTGGTAAGTCTGCACCCTTTAAGTCAGCCCAGACCTGAGACCCTGACACAGCCAGCCCAGCTCCGGGGCAAATGGACTGCCCAACCTGCCTTTCCAGGTTGTACTAATACCTATTTTTTTTTTCTCTCTCTCTCTCTCTCTGCCCTAAAATATCACAAGTTGTGGAGTGTTAACGAAAAATGAACCTGTCTCGGTTACAATTGCAATAAGCGGGCTTGAATGACGGAGACCGTGTTTTGTTTATTTCCTGAGTCTGCTCCGAACATCCAGGTTGATACATCAGTCAGTAGCCGAGTTCGGGCCTCAGTCCACTCCTGGTTAGTGGTCATCGTCCTTGTCCCCTCAGTGTCAGAAAACCGTGCGTGAGAGCATCTGCAGCGTGCCGGGTGCTATGCTAAGTGCTCTGCATTTTCTATTTCATTTTGCAGAAGTATCCTGGGCCTCTAGGATAGCACTTGTGTTCATGGTTAATACCCGTGTCCCAGGAAAGCGCTAAGAAGTTTATCAATTGTATCTTGCTAAATTCTCACACCAACCCTAGGCAACAGGTTCCAATTACGATCTGCATTTCACAGATGAGGAACCGGGGGCTCGGACAAGTTCAGCCACTTGCCAAGGTCATGCGGCAGCGGGTGGGAGGGCACTGCTCTATCCGCTCACTCGACAGAGAGTTCTGGAACTAACAACGAAATAAATGAGCCCACAAACCAGCTGGGCACGTACTCTGAAGTAGAGGCGAGACGCCGTCCACCTCCAAACAGAAGAGGCAATGCCAGTTAGATAATGTGCTGCCGGGCGTGGTGGCGCACGCTTGTAATCCCAGTACTTGGGAGGCTGAGACCCGAGGATCCGGGTTCACGGCCAGCCTCAGCTACTTAGTGAGGCCCTTCGCAACTTCGTGAGACCTGGTTTCAAAATAAAGTATAAAAAATAGGGCTGGGGGTGTAGCCCGGAGGTAGAATGCCCCTGGGTTCAATCCCTGGTACCGCCAATAAATAAATAAATAAATAAATAAATAAATAAATGAATGAATGAATGAATAAAATAAAAAGATAATGTGGTAGGAGAAAATTATGCAGGGTGCTGTGAGAGAGGGGAGCCGGGGAAGGGACCAGCTGGCCATGAAGGGCCCCCTCTGAAGACAAGACATCTCAGCCGAGACCCCAGGGGGCCGTGCAAAAGGCAAAGGTGGGGGTCAAGGTTTCCGGGTAGAGGCAATAGCAAGCTCTGGAGCCCTAAAGAAGAAACATGTTTGGCTCAAAATAGGTTTTGGTGCCCCGAGGCCTTTCCATATTCTAAAGCTCCCTCAGGACTGATACAACCCCTCGGATGCTATGAGGACTGACCTCGTGGGTTTGTGGGGAGGAATTAATGAGACGAAGTTTGTCAAGCACTTAGCACAGAGCCCGACACAAGCTAAATGTTACCTGTTATTGCAAAATTATCATTAACCCCAGGTACACTGCAATTAGCACCAGCAACGGGGAGACCGCTCGCAGCCATCACTAACACGGCGACGTGTCTTAGAGAGGGGTGAACGTGTGTGATTTTGCCTGTCACTTCACCAGGGGCGAAGCCACTGGTAAATCTGTGGCCCTCCCCCTAAAAAAATGTTGAATGAGTTCTCTGTTGAATGAGCTTCTCACAGCAAGGGTGAGCTGTGTTTGTCAGCTGAGAGAGCAGCGTGTGCAGAGGCCAGGGGAGCTCTAGGAATGGCCCAGGATGTTTCTGGAACTGTCCTCCATGAACAAGGGCCAGGAGCGTGAAGACACCAGCAGAGCCACAAGGGGAGCCCACACTGCCTCCTAGTGGCAGGATGTGCAAAGGGTTGAATTCTGTGGCCTGAAGGAGGCAGAACTTGGTTTGCAACACTCATCCGGAAATTGGAAGGGGTGGGTTGTGTTTCCAAAGATGACTGTGGCCATAGTCCCACCCTGTGTGGACTTCTGTGACGTGTGCCTGGAGACGATTTCCCCTGACGCTGTATCCGGATGGGCCTCGTCTTGTTTGGCCAGTGGGACTCAGGAGAAGAGACACAGGGCAACTTCCCCGGTTGGGCCTCAAGAGATCTGCAGTGTCCACCGTCGCTCCTGGTCCCAGGATTAACCCCCAAAAGGAGCCCAGGCTAGTCATGTGATGAGAACCACGTGGAGAGAGACAGGGAGAGGGCTCAGGCTCCCAGGTGTCCCCGCCCAGAGCAGGGAGCTGAAGCCATCTTGGATGTCTCCCCACCTGTCATCGGAATGCAGCCTCATAAGAGACCCCAGGGGACTCCACAGAGAGTAGAAAGGCCCCGCCCCGCTAGCCAGGCCCCTGTCCTACCCACCGAGCAAATCCGATGGCGGTGGCTTCATGCTACGAGGTTTGGGGTTCTTTGTTATGTAGCAAAACAGAACTGAGACCTCAGATGACCGGTACCTATGGTGTATCTGGGCCTTCAGGGTGGTCTGGGGACCTTGAGGGATAGGGTTGTGACAGAAAGGGGAGGTGGCACACATATATATGGACTGAAATATGCATATATATCTATGTACATGTGTACATGTGTATAATGGGCCGAACTCTCCAGAACCACGAGTAAATAACTCTTCCTCTGCATGTCGGGTATTTGGTTCACAGCGGTGAGAATGCTGGTGGAAACAACACCCATGGAGCCGTGGGTTCAAATCCTGGCATCCTCTCTTATTAGCGACATCACCTGGGACACAGAGCCTCGGCTTCTTCATCAAATTGAAAGAATAAAGAGATGCCGACTTCAAAGGGTTCTCGGGAAGATTCGATGAGATATCCGTAAGATGGTGAGAAGACCTGACGTGTAGTTGTGGGAATGCGCGGCCGCGGTGAGAGGTCTTGGACAGCCACTATTGGGTTCAACTCTAGAAGAAGGAAAGGTGTCGCAAGGAGGCCTGGTCCCCGTCCCTAGTGAGGAGCACTGAGCTGGAGACTGGGGCCGGGCGTGGTGGCGCACGCTTGTAATCCCAGTACTTTGGGAGGCGGAGACCGGAGGATCCGGGTTCGCGGCCAGCCTCAGCTCTCTCTCTCTCTCCCCCTGTCTTTCTCTCTCTCTCTCTACTTAGTGAGGCCCTCCGCAACTTCATGAGACCCGGTTTCAAAATAAAGTATAAAAAATAGGGCCGGGGGTGTAGCACGGAGGTAGAATGCCCCTGGGTTCAATCCCCGGTACCGCAAAAAAAAAAAAAAAAAAGGAGACTGGGTCCCCAGGAGTGGGGGCTGTGTCCTGTGGTGTCCTTGGACACATAGCCTTTGCTATTTACAGAGAGGATGAGGCCTGAGACATGGCCACCTGCATGGCTATTCCTTCCCCCATTTTCTCCCCTCTCAAACAGAAGGCTGGAGAGGGTGTGGCGATGGCCCCGAGCCATGCCCACCCCGAGAGTCCCAGTGAAGATGCCCAGGTGTGCACAGCTGTGGGGAGGCCCACCACGACTCCCATTGTAAAGACCGGACCCTGTGTCCTCCCCGGAAGGACCCTCCCTCCGCGGCAGTGTCCTCTGTGCGCTCGGTCTCAGGATACTGAGCTTTGTCAGAGTATCTGGCTCATTTGTATCTTACGAACACAATGAACTCAGGACTGATGGTTTTTCCTACTTCAAGGTAGAGTCTCTAGCACATGCCTAAAGTCCCAGCCAATCAGGAGGCTGAGGCAGGAGGATCGCAAGTCTGAGGCCAGCCTGGACAACTGAGGGATAGGCCAGGGCAACATCCGCCGCCTCTCTCTGGCAGGTGCGGAGAGCATCATGGCGGATGTCTTATATCCTCACCTTCTCCCACCTCTCCGCCCACTGCATGAGCGTGTGCGGGGAGCACAGGGTTTCCTGCTCGTCCTGGTGTGGACGCCACGCCGGGGTGGCCCAGGCTCGTCACTGCAGTCACCACCCACACTAGGTCCTCGCCCACACTCACTGGCTGTGCGGCTGTGGACATATTAATCCCCTTTCCCAGTTCGCCAAATTCAGGGAGCAGCGTTCACGCCCTCAGAGGGCCACCGTGATGCTGAATCAGGGAACGCCCCTAAAGCCTTTAGCCCTGCGGCCATCTGGAAGGCATGAAGCAGACTGCCTGCCATTAAAGCTATTTCTGTCACATTGTTTTGGAAACAAGAATATACATCACTAAAGACTCTGATGTCGGAGGACAAGAGCATGGAAGAAACAAAGCCCCAGCTCTTTGGTTGCCAGTCTCCTTGTGTAAGAGGGGCTCAACACCTGCTTGCTCTTGTCCGGGGTGCTGAGGGTCAACCAAGTGACGCAGGCACGGAGGCCTGTCTACCCTAAGGCACCTGGGGGCCTGCACAGCAGTGTGCATGGGCCGCGTGTGACGGGGTGCATGCTCCCCTCGAGGGCCCGCCTCCTTCCAGACTGGAAGCTCGGCAAGGGCTGGCCACATCTACTTTTATTCAATCAATCAAGAACTGGGTGTGTGCCAGGCATGGTGGCACATGCCTATACTCCCAGCATTGGGAGGCTAAGACAGGAGGATTTCAGGTTCGAGGCCAGCCTTAGCAATGTAGTGAGACTCTCAGCAACCTAGCAAGACCCTGTTTCAAAGCAAAAAATAAAAAGGGGCTGGGGGTGTTGCTCAGAGGTAGAATGCCCCTGGGTTCAATCCCCAGTAACACACACACACACACACACACACACACACACACACACACACGGTATACAAATGTCTTTCAATAAATACTATAACACGAAGGAAGAGAAGAGGGAGGCTAGGTGGACAGCAGGGAAACTTCTAGAAGTAAAGGATGTAGCAAGGACTCCGGGGAGCCAGTCATGACTTGCAGATCACAGAGAAGAGAAAGAAAATCTGAGAACCAAGAAATGACGCAGTGCTCTGAGAGCGCAGGGAGGAGACAGGGAAGAGGAGACATGGCTGAGTTTCCTTATGCTTTGGGCACAGGGCTGCACATGCTCGCCTTCTGTTCCTCCCAGGCAGCCCTGGGGCTGGCACCCCGACCCCGCTTCACAGAGGAGCGAGGCCCAGAGAGGAGGCCCAGCCAGCAAGTCACAGAGCTGGGGTCCCACTGCCTGCCAGACTCGCAGACCCCTGGCCACCCCTGAACCTCCTCTCAGAGGTAAAAGAGAAGAGGCGAGCCGGCGGCTGGGAAGGATGAAAGAGCTGTCAGGGAGGAAAAAGCAGGCGAATGGTGCAGTCCTGGGCAGGGGCTCCCGGAAGCTGGGTTGACTGACTGCAAACTTCAAAATGGGCTGGGAGCGACACGCCTGAGGGCGTTTAGAGGCCAGAGAACCACGTCCTCCTAATTCATGTCAACAGCTCTTCCCTTTCCTGTTTCCTTCCAGCTTCCTCGGTGACAACAGCCTTGGCAGGAAGGTGTTTTCTTCAGAGGGGAGGTGACCAGGCCAGGGAAGGCTGGGTTAATTAGAGAAAGGAGTCGTGGAGGCCCGCCCCAGCGGAGCCTCATTAGCAGCTTGGTGAGGCTAAATTAGGCCAAGATGTGGAAGCTATGGCGACTGGCAGGGTTTTCAGAAGAGGAAGAGAAAGACCTGGGTCTGGGCCCTGCCTGGCCTCGATTCCAGCTCCCTACAGCCCTGCATAGTCAACACCATTTTCCCACCATCCCTGATGAGGAAACTGAGGCTGAGGGAGGTCAGCCATGTTGCTGTCCCATGACCAAGCTGGAACGGGTCTCCTCCCTTGGGTGTTTATGTTTTATGCCTTAGTAGATGAATGGCCCACAGTCCCCGTGGTGGCTCACCCTGGGCCAGTAGGACTTCAGCACCGCTCCCCAGCACCCCCTACCTGTGGCCCTCAGGAGGGTTTGCACCCTGAGGAGGCTCTGTGAGGCCAGCACATGCTTTAAAAGGAGGCCCAGCTGGGTGTGGTGGTGACCACCTGTGATCCCAGTACTTGGGAGGCTGAAACAGGAGGATTGCAGGTTGGAGGCCAGCCTCAGCAACTTAGTGAGACCCTCCACAATTTAGTGAGACCCTGTTTCAAAAGAAAAAATAAAATATGGCTGGGTTCAATCCCCAGCACCACCCACCCATACACACATGGAGGCCCAGCAGGCAGCTGCTTCCATCTCTCCAAGCTCCCTCCCGGGGAGGAAAGGGTGACCTCAGCTTCCCCCATGTGCACGGGAGGCCCACGGGGAGCATGGTGGCCGTCCTGGGGACAACTAGAAGCTGTCTCTTTCTGGGCAGGGACAGGCTCGGTGTGCAGGACCGGGCTGCCCTCAAGGTCAGTCCAGAGCTGGAAGTAGTTGAGCCTCCAGGAAGGGCTCAAGCTCATTCTAGACTCTAGTGGAAATGCAGCAGAGCTTCCCAGGACCTCAGGCCTGGCTGGGTCAGGGCCTCCGCGTCCTGCGAGGAGATAACGGGGTCTGACAGGTCACGTGCTCTGCAATCTTCCATCGCCGCTGAGATTTATCACAAGCTGGCTTCTGCACAGAGCATGCAGGAGCGGTCTTTTCCTTCCTTCCCTCCCTCTTTCTTTTTCCCAGTACTGGGGATTGAACCCAGGGGCATTCTACCTCCGAGCCTCACCCCCAGCCCTATTTTTTATTCTTTATTTTGAAACAGGGTCTTGCGCAGTTGCGGAGGGCCTCGCTAAGTAGATGAGGCTGGCCGCAAACCCGGATCCTCCTGACTCAGCCTCCCAACTACTGGATTACAAGGGTGCACCACCACGCCTGGCCTCTCTCCCTCTTTCTTGACTTTTTAATGCATCATGTGAAATATTTTTATAATATTTTTCATGTACCACACGACATATTTTTACAAAGGGAAATGTCCCAGAGAAGTTCTGGTACAAAACATAGACTATGTCATTCTCTTGCTCTATACCTTCCAGCAGCTTCTCAGTGTGTCTGGAAAGAGATCCAAACCCGTACGCCCTGGCCTCTGTCCCTCTCTGCCATTGCCGGCCCTGGGCACCTGCTGGCTGCCAGTCTCTGCACGTGCCTTTCCTGTCTACCTTCAGGTCTCCTCACCTGCAGCTCCAGCTGTCTGCAGGGCCGGCTCCTCCTGGTCTCAGGTGTCTGCTCCCATGCCACCTCCCAGGTGGGGACTTCCCAGCCTTCCCTGACCCTCTTGGACGCACACCCACTCATTCCTTCACAGGCTAGCTAGAGACACACACACGGAACCATCTCGCCGGTCTGTTCTATGGCCCATTTATTATCTATCTCTCCCATCATCGGGGGTTGAGTTGTGTCCCCCAGAAATTACATTAAGTTCTGATCCCCATCCCTGTGCATGTGGCCTTTTTGGAATGGCTGGGTGGTTCTCCAAAGTAGCTGTCCCCTCCCCTCCCCCAGCCATGTCAAGCCACGCTTTTTTCCACGCCCTCAATGACACCTGCTAGTGTTGTCTCTCGGATGCTCGCCACCCCTGTGGGTGTGACACGGTGTCTCCTGGTGGCCAGGATCCCTTTCTTTTTTTTTTTTTTGCGGTATCGGGGGTTGAACGCAGGGGCGTTCTACCTCCGCGCTACACCCCCGGCCCTATTTTTTTTATACTTTATTTTGAAACCGGGTCTCATGAAGTTGCGGAGGGCCTCACTAAGGGGAGAGAGAGAGAGAGAGAGAGAGAGAGCGAGCTGAGGCTGGCCGCGAACCCGGATCCTCTGGTCTCCGCCTCCTAAAGTACTGGGATTACAAGCGTGCGCCACCACGCCGGGCTTGCCAGGATCCCTTTCAATGCCAACATCAGTAGATGCTCTCCCCGCACACTGTATCCCCTTCCCGGAATCTGGGGAGCTTAGATAAGGTACCATCTTTGACTATCCTTGTTCTCCAACCTAACGGCCCTCTCTCTCCTCCAGAAAACTGCTGAGTTGGGGAGAGAAGGGCAGTATGCGGAGACCCAGCGACAGCCAGCACCGGGCCGCTGGGACGCAATCGCGGCCTCACACCCTCTGTCAGACTGGCTAGTTCTTGCTGCCTTAGAAAGAGCAATGATTTCTCCCTTCCTTCCCTCTCTGGGCCTCCAGCATCCCCGGAATTCTGTCTGCATTCTTGCCATCTCTGTTCTCAAAACCAGGACGACTGTATATCCTTGATCTCACGTCTCCTTGGCCACACGCTTTGAAAGGGGATCCAGGCCACACTCTGCCCCTTCACTAGGCGTTTTTTTTTTTTTGCGGTACTGGGGATTGAACCCAAGGGGCGTTCTACCTCCGAGCTACACCCCCAGCCCTATTTTTTTATTCTTTATTTTGAAACAGGGTCTCACGAAGTTGCGGAGGGCCTCACTAAGTAGCTGAGGCCGGCCGCGAACCCGGATCCTCTGGTCTCAGCCTCCCAAGTACTGGGATTACAAGCGTGCGCCACCACGCCCGGCCTAGGCATTTTTTTTAAAGCCTTTTCTTTCTTGGGACCCTCCTCTGCCATAGCAAAGTGTGGTCCCTATGCAGGGAACCCAGAGAGTCATCCTGCCCACCCTGAGCCCTCTCCCTGCAGTGGACCGT
The DNA here is from genome assembly GCA_004027185.1 of Glis glis. Classification (NCBI taxonomy): domain Eukaryota; kingdom Metazoa; phylum Chordata; class Mammalia; order Rodentia; family Gliridae; genus Glis; species Glis glis. Next base: position 4,194 of record PVJS01005754.1, on the reverse strand, counting down.
GGGAGGGGAGAGGTCATGGGGCGGTGTGGCCAGAATTTGGGCAAATCATCTGGACCTTGGATATCCCTACACCTGTGAGGGTGAGACGGGCTTCAGAGGTCCAGGAGGGCCCCTGTTCTCCTTGTCTCGGTTTATCAAAATGTGATAGCCCTAAGCCAGGCGGGGTGGTGTGCACATATAATGCCAGTACTTGGGAGGCTGAGACAGGAGGATCGCAGGTTTGAGGCCAGCCTCAGCAACTTAGCAAGACTCTATTTCAAAATAAAAAAATAAAAAAAGGACTGGGGGTGTAGCTTGGAGGTAGAATGCTTCTGGGTTCAATCCCCAGTACAAAAGAGAAAGAAAGTTCTAGCCCTAAAGTTAATTCCTGTTTCTGTTTGGTGGAGGAGAAGATTGTCAGCAATTTCTGGAAGATTGAAAATGTGTGTTTCTCTCTCAGAAACAAAGGCACCTGGTTCTTTTGAAGGCCTAATTCCTTTGAAAATTCAATTTCCTAACTTTGATGACTTTTTGCCTGGTGATAACGGAGAATTATCTGGGAATTCAGAAATGTTTTGCTAGTTTCTTTGTTGAACTCCAAACAAAATCTGTCCCTTCCCTTAACTCTCCTTCCCAGTGCCGCTGTATAGTACAGCTCTAGGGAAGACATTCACACTACAGTCCAAGCGATGTCACCTTAAAAAAAACTGTACACCACCAGTGTACATTATCTCGGCAAACAGTCCCACCTCCTTGCAGTTTCTAGGGGCATCTCTTTTACCCCCAATAGCCAATCAACAACCGCATCATAATCAACAACCACATCATAGCCAATCAACAACTACATCACAGCCAATCAATAACCGCGTCATAGCCAATCAACAACCGCATCATGGCCAATCATCAACAACCTTGCCATAGCCAATCAACAACTACATCACAGCCAATCAACAACCGCGTCATAGCCAATGAACAACTGCATCATAGCCAATCATCAACAACCGCGTCATAGCCAATCATCAACAACCGCGTCATAGCCAATCATCAACAACCGTGTCATAGCCAATCAACAACAACCGCACCATAGCCAATCAACAACTACATCACAGCCAATCAACAACCGCGTCATAGCCAATCAACAACTGCATCATAGCCAATCAACAACCGCGTCATAGCCAATCAACAACTGCATCATAGCCAATCAACAACCACAGCATGCTGACTGTAAGTGTTAAGTATCCCACATCCCGCTGGCATCTCTGTCTCACAGCGCCCTCGTCCAAGTTTCCACGCTCCCTCTTGCCTGGACACACACGTCAGCTTTGAAAATAGACCTCACATTCTACAGCCACTTCCGGCCCTGTCCCATCAGTTCTGCATGCTTGAGCTGCTAGAGAGACCTTTTAGGAGGCCAATGATCACCTCTTTGTCCTGTTTAAACCCTTCATGAAGACGTCTTCCTCTTAGGCTGCAGTCCGAACTGTCTCCACAGCCTGCTGCATTATCTGATCCTGGCCAGCTCTCTAGCTTCACCACCGCCCCTGCCCATGGCTTTTGCTCCAGCCACCCTGGACTTTTCTGTGGTCCTGGCTCCCTCTGCCTCAGGACCTTTGCACATCCTGTTCCCTCTGCCGGTACTAGCACAGCTTGCTTGGCTTCATCCCTGTTCAACTCCAGGCCCAAGTTTACACCTCGCCTGCTCCGAGGGGCCTCCCTGGACCTTTGAGCTGAGTGATCACATACCTATGCCTATGAGCCTACTGCCCTGTTCCAAACCCAGCATGCTCAGAAACCCTTCAACATATCCCGACATATTCTTAGCAACATGGAGTCTGACTCATCCCTGGAATTCCATGGCCGGCCCACAGACTGATCCGTTCCGACTTGGTGAATGACCCCATGGAAGACCCGTTGTCAGCTGCGTGTATCCACTTAAACACTAGTGGTGTGCGCCTGTAATCCCAGTACTTGGGAGGCTGAAACAGGAGGATTGAAGGTTCGAGGTCAACCTCAGCAACTTAGCGAGACCCTCAGCAACTTAGCAAGATCCTCAGCAACTTAGCAAGACCCTGTTTCAAAACAAAAATAAAACAAAAGGGCTGGGGGGTTGCTTGGAGGTAGAATGCTCCTGGGTTCAATCCCCAGTAACCAAACCAAAACCCCCAAAAAGCCACTAGTTAAGAACATACCATTGCTAAAACACAATACTGGGGACCTGCAAGGTTAAAATCTGACCAGGTACAGTTGCCCCACTCAGGGCACCTCTTACCCTCCTGGTCAGACAAATGGGGGTGGCACTGCTGACCCCAGCAGGAGCCCAAACCACGCAGCTAGCGAGCTGCACTTGCCAGGGTGGAGGGCCGGTGACAGGTCAGGCTCCGAGGCTAGCTTCCTGTTGTTGGGGACAGCTGGCTGGCTCCTACCTCCTCCTATCAGCCTCTCAGGGGGCATCCCAGGGGCCGAGCCTTCAAATGGGCTCTTTACCGAGCAATTTATTCGTTCATTAACTCAGAAACTTTTATGCGAAGAACTCTGCAGGGGAAGAGGTGTCTGCGCATGGCCCAAATTCAACCCTGTGTGGTGATAACTTTTAAAATTTTCACCAGGAATGGTGGCGCACACCTGTAATCCCTGTACTTGGGAGGCTGAGACAGGAGGATCACAGGTTCGAGGCCAGCCTCAGCAACTTAGTGAGACCCTCTTACAAAATATGAAAGCAATCAAACAAAAAATTCAAAATAAAATAGGGCTGGGGATGTAGCTCTGAGGTAGATGCTCCGGGGTTCAATCCCCAGCACCACAAAATTATTTTTGAATGAATTGCCAATGATTGACAAATGGACAGTTTTCATGCGGGGGGCTGCAGTCCCACAGGACTGCAATGGCCCGGGCTTGGTCCCTAGGGGGAAGGGGACCCTCTCTGTCTAGTCATTACTCCCAATAAGCTTCACTGGTCCACACTGCCTGTCAGGTCTCCATGGGCATTGGAGTTGGTATTCTGTGCTGCTCTTGGATTATTGCCGGGTAAGTGAGAAATGGTCGCTTCTCTTGAGGGTCTCAGGGGACACTCCAAGTGCGCACTCACTCCGGGTGGGTCACCAGAAAAAAATGGAAGGGAGGACCACGGAGATAGAGACCAGAGAAATCCTGTGTTGGTGTGAATCTATGTTTTGTCTTTTATTGCAGGGACCAGTCCCGGGCCACACGCCCGCACTGATGGCATCGTTTCAAGCACAAGGTCTTGCTGCTTAAATTCACCAAGCCTAGCTGGGCGTGGTGGCGCATGCTTGTCATCCCAGTACTTGGGAGGCTGAGCAGGAGGATCGCAGGTTCGCAGCCAGCCTCAGCTACTTAGTGAGGCCCTCCACAAATTAGTGAGACCCTGTTTCAAAATAAAGAATAAAAAATAGGGCTGGGGTGTAGTTTGGAGGTAGAATGCTCCTGGGTTCAAGCCCCAGCACTACACACACACACACACACACACACACACACACACACACACATAAATAAATAAATAAATAAAATAAAAATACTAAGCAAATTCTGGAGTTCGTGCACCTGGAAAAGCGCTCAGCCCCTAGACTTTGCCTATCAGCCAAATGGAATCTCTGGGGAAATAAAGGGGTGGTGCGTTCTTGCCCGTGGGATTCGGTTATCTCCTCTCAGCTTCTCCAGTTCTCTGGGTTTCGGCCCTGCAGACAGACAGAGCGGTCATGGGCCCATTGTTCCGGGGCTGTGGTTTGCACGGGGCCCCGCCCCCTCCCAGTCACCTTTTCAGATGGAGAACAGAACAGACGCTGATAAATGGTGGGAACTTCCAACCGTGGGGAGATAAGAAGGCTGCTATTGTTGGGCAGAGGCTGTAATCCCAGCCTTCTCACAGACACCAGCCCAGGAGGAATGCGTACCCGGGCTTAACTATTAGTCACCCTCAGTCACCACCATCTGCAAAATCCAAAGGGAAAGAAAACACAGATCCGTCCATCCATCCACCATCCATCCATTCATCCACCCACCCATCATCCATCCATCCATCCATCCATCATCCATCCATCCATCCACTCACCCATCCACTCATCCACCCACCCACCCATCATCCATCCACTCATCTATCCATCCATCCACCCACCCATCATCCACCCATCCATCCATCATCCATCCATCCACCCACCCATCATCCATTCATCCATCCACCCACCTACCCATCATCCATCC
>PVJS01005753.1:0-62820 GCA_004027185.1 Glis glis | reverse complement strand
GGGGGGGGGGGGGGGGGGGGGGGGGGGGGGGGAGGGACACCAAGAGCTGTGTGCATGTATGTTAACACCAAACTGATAGTCATTGTGGTGTGAGACTACAATGCACCAATAAAAACATAAAAAAAAGATGTGTAGATTTGTTCCTGGGTTAGTTGAGAATTATTATTGAAAATATGATCTATTACAAGTATATATGTTGTTCCTGGTAAGAAACTTATCTCAGAATTTGATACAAGAAAAAATTATTTCTGAGAAAATATGATGTAGCTAAAGAGAGGCATAAAACCAATGTGTTTCCTTTTTTTGATAGGGCTTCCAGGAAGCTCAGAGCCATTTTAGTGGGTAAAACCAGCAAGTACTGCCTCTTACTTTTATATGTTTTTCAGGCTGTATCCCCTTTTCTGTTCCTATTTGATTAGTTTTCTTCTTTCTCCCATAAGCTGCTTTAAATACTTCTTGGAGAGAGAAGAGTGTTTAGGAAGATTAAATTTAATTGATTTAGAATCAAGGTAGAGAGTCTTTCTGTCAATCAAGATAGTAACTTAAGTTCCATTAGACTCAGGGAAAAAATGCTGAAAAAGACTTTATGATTAAGAACAGATATTTGCGTGGGTGACTCTCAGAGGACATTGGTGTTTGCTTTGTGATGACAAATCACTACATCTGCTGAGTGAGCTGTCTAACTGGACCATTATATACATTTGCCTTAATACTGGGCATTGGTGAAGGTACAGAGGATGGCAAGCAAGCATAAGGCTTGAGAACAGGAGATCTGAAGACTTGCTTTACTCTACCACTAAGTACTCAGGTGGTTCTACAGAGACGTAGAAACCCAGCTGGATTACTTTTGAATACCTCTCCAAATGCAACCTCCTAGGAACCTACTGCCAACCTGCTCTCCTCTGCCTCTCTCCCCCTTGTATGGTTTCTCAAGTCTTCTTTTTCTAGGAAGGCCCTAGCATCTGGGGGACAGAAGCACATAGCTAGGCTAGGTTCTGTATGTATTCACTGAGTTATAGAAACCACCATATTCCATGTAGATTTGAGGTGGGGTGCAAAGATGAATGCAACATAATAAGAGAAAATAAACTAAAATTTTAAAAGGTTTATGTAGAAGGAACAAAAGATTAAGAATAGAAAGGTGAGAAGGTGGATAGATAGCAGGTAGGCACCTGTGGAATAAAACACCAGCATCCATCTGCCTGCACAAAGCACATTTGGTTTCTGCGTGAACACGAATTGCCTTGGAAACGGAAGCAAAGTAGAGTAAGAGTCTGAAGACATCTCTGTCTTAAATTAGATTTAACTATCACATGACAGAAACATAGCATGCATTGATCGAGTATTCAGAGTCAGGTGCTGATCATTCATCTATAAAGATATTTTACTGGATGTGGTAAATGGAAATGACTTCCTTCAAAAAGGGCACCACGGAAGTTCAAGGGATATTTGCTACAGTAGGACCAGGGAGAAGAGAGCTTTTGAGTCACAAGGGAAGAATTTCACTGAAGAGAACTTTTGACTCACGATGGCTGCCTGTGGTTCCCAAAGAACAAGGACTGCTTTGGGAGCCGGGTAGATAGTCACAGCAAAAACGACAAGCAAGGAGGAAACAGGTTGGGGAATTTGGCAAATAGCACTTCTTATGAAATTAGTGAGTAATAAGGTAATATAGGGGGCCATTCCTTTTTATGGGGAATATTCTCTGGTGAGCTCTTCAGATGGAAAGTTTTTAAATACTGTAATGCACTGATAGGAAAGATTTATGTCATAACAGAAAGCAGAAGAAATTTGAGGTTAAGAAGATTGGTATTACTGCCATTAATATTTCATTCATTTAACAAATATTTATGGAGCTCTTGCCATGTACTAGATGCTGTGCCAATCATTTTAGGGAATGGGAGTCAGGGAGAATAGTAAGACACCATAGCTGTCATTTTGGAAACTCATATCCTAATGGAGATATGGCATAAAATAAATCTTAGTAATCAATTAGAAGCATTGATTGAACACCTATTATATACCAAGGCTAGTGCTAGGTGCTAGGTATACAATTTAGATCTATAATGTACATTATATGTTTTAAAATGTTAAATTAGAAATTTGTAAATCAGGAGTATTTTTTTCTTTCCCTGTTTTAACAGAAAATTAACACAAATACTTTCTGCTAAAAACTGCAGAGATTAAACAGAATAAGAGAGGGTCCAAGTAGTCGATAATAAAGCAAAAGGAAGAGAAACAGGCCACAACTTAGAAGTTCCTTTTCTCTCTGGGGAAACTTCTTGGTAGACTTATTATGAATTCATATTTACTTAATTTTAAATAAATAGTAAGATTTTCTTAGTTCTGAAAATTGAGGTTGTTGGTTACCTAAAATCATTGACCTCTTCTCAAGTGATAGAACCTGGAAAAATGATCAGAGTTTCCAGGGGGGAGAATCCAGGATAACAAATATGTAATATATGTCACAAGCCTTCTGTCCCATGTCCATGGCAGACATTACTAGCAGATCACAGCACTCATTCCTGCTATGCTTCAATGTGGCCTCAGAATTCTTCTCATTATAGTGAATTGGCTTCCCAGAACTGGCCTTGGCATGTAAGATGAGGTCTTTTCGCCCCCTGAAGCCCCTTTAGACCTTTGAATATACTCCAACCCATCATACTCTGAGAAACAAGTGGATACTTTGAGTTTCTTTCAGGCTTTTTCCTAGACTTTCTGTTACATTATTTCTTTTTCAAAGTTTGGATGAAACTGCAGTCTGACAGTTGTTGAAAGGGGATGACAATATGTTATGACTAAGGACTTTCACAACTTTTAGAAAACAACAACACAATTTTTATTTTATATGATATGTAATAATTTAAGTAATTTTGTGTAACTGCAATCATTTTATTATAGTCATTCTCAATCCCTAGAATGAATTAAGCATATATAACCTCCCATGCACCTCACAATTGCTTTACGTAGGAATTATATTTAATCCTCACAGCTACCCTGTGAGGAAGGTGCTATTATTGTCTCCTGAACTTGCCCGAGGTCCCTCCAGTAGTAACTGGTAGAACCTGAATTCAGATATTCACCATGTGTCTGATCCCAGAGCTAAAGCTTGTCCTTGCCTGCAGAGTCAGAAATGTGAGACCATCATCCCCGGGGGAAGTAAGGCTCTTCTCAATGGAAAAAAATATCACCCCTTATTTCTAAAATCAAAATCATTAACTGTATTTTCAGAATATAGGATAGACTTGAACAAGCCTTTATTCCATCCTCTTAATCTGACAGAGGAGGAAACAAGATACAGCAGCTGGTCTAGTACCAGCATCGTGGTCCCCTGCCCCACCCCTCCACTGCCCATAGCTATTACTTGGTGTAACAGCTAACATAGAACAGCTGGGCTGAGGAAGGAGAATAAATGCTTGGACCACTAACATGTTTTTCTTTATCTAAGGCTGTCAATAAATGGATATGCATTCCAATTTTTGTATTGCCCCATACTCATTATGGGATAAGACATACAAGAGGCATAAGAAAAGAGAAGCGATAAATGGTGCTGTGGTTTGGATGTAGTTTGTCCGCTACAGGTTCATATGTTAGAGGCCGGGTCCTCAGTGTGGTGGTGGGAGGTGGTGGATCTTTACGAGGCAGAGTCTAGTGAGAGGTCCCTATGTCATGGGAGCATGCTGGTCTGCAGTGATTTTGCACCGGAGCAAGTTGTTACAAGAGCATGTCTAACCCCTGACTGCTCTGACTTCCTGTTTGGAGATGTAATCTCTTCCTCCCACGTGTGCTCCTGCTGTTGGGACGTCAGCTGCCATGAGGTCTTCACCAGAGCTGAGCGATGTTGGTGCCTTGCCCTTGAATCCCCAGTACTCTCACCAAAATGAACCTCTATTCTATATAAAGTTACTTAGCCTCAGATATTTTGTTTCAGTACCAGAAAATGAACTGATACAGATATAGACTTAAAGAATCATAATTCCCAAATAATTAAGGGTTGACATAAAAGGGGAGAAACCACACTTTTTTTGTTATTGTTGTTGAAAAACCACATTTTCTGAATAAATTTCACAGGGTTAAGGTGGTGATTGAATGAGATAGTATAGGAAATAGAAACAACAATATACTCTTTGTTAAGCTCTAACTGTATGCTAGGTATCTCTTTAAATGCTTGACATGGATTTTTAAAAAATTGTATAACTATATAAGGAGTATATTATTTTTTCTCTTTTGTAATTGGGAAAACTAAGGATCAGAGGGGTTAAGACACAGTCTAAGGTGAAACAGGCATAAATGGTTAACTCGGATCAAACCAGAATTCCTTTACAACTGAGGCTCTCAATCTGTCAAATCTGCCCTATATGAAGAAGGCCTATAATTTATCAGGAGTGAACTTACCACAGAGCTAATAAAGACTAAGTTTTAGAAACTCTTCCTTTCCAGGGTCCTTTCTGAAACCTCAGGAGGGGCCCCGTTAATTTTTTACTAACGGTTCTGACCTAACACTGCAGCCATCTATACAAGATTTGGGTCCCCCAAACTTGAATTTGCTCCTGAATGTACCATATTCTTACAAATTAAATGACCACATGGTCTTATCCTCTACCACCCAGAATGTGGGATGAGTAGAACCTCTCAACTTTCGGGAATTACTCCCCAGCCAAATCCCCAGTGCTTCCCTTCTCTGACATCTTGGCTTTTTTAGATGAAAGCTGTGTTGGGGGCTGAAGGTTTCCAGCCACTCAGCAAAAATATATTCATTTTTCCTCTGGCATCTCACATGTGACATCAGCAATGCGTGCCTATAACCCCTTGTGAGAACGGCCTATCTTCTAATTATAGTAAATGCAGCCAGGAAAAAGGGCCCAGATTTTAAACAAACAGCCATGAATTCTGCATTTGCGTGTCATGCTCTGGAATCATCTTTTCTGAGTCATGGATTATCTATTTAAAACAAGCCACAAAAAGCATCATGTTTTGTTAATTTGGGGCCTTTGAGAAGGGTGAAAAAAATTCTTGTCAAATATCCTAAGAGGTTCAGTACTCTTCAAAGTAAAACATCTTGGTAAATCATTAATAGTTCTGGAGTGACTACACATTTAGGACAAGAATATGTTCATGCTAAGTGAACTCCATGTCCAGAAGGACAGTAATGTAGAATATGTGATTACTGGAAGATTCAGTAATCCCTTGAAACACGGAATTACTGTCAAACTTAATTTGGATACTAATTGGGACCACTTGAATATTGGGACAAGAATGATAAAATATTTATTATTATCCATAAACATAAACTCAGATGTATGTAAAGGAGTGTTAGTTCAAGCAGGAGTGTTGTCATTAGTAAGCTGTGTGAATTTACACAGTGCTGCTGCTGCTAATGATGGCAATAATAATAATAATAATAATGTTAAAAGTCAGTACTGTTGTTTGCTTATCATGTCAGGAACTGTGCTAAGCACTTTAGATCCATCATCTCATTTAATCCTTATAACTGTCATTTTCCGCATTTTTTAGATGAGGACTCTGAGGTTCAGAAAATTGATTGAATCGCCAGCCATGGTCACTTGGTGTATTGTGGGGCCTGGGATTTGAGCAAAGTCTCTCTCAGCAAAACCCAAGCTCTTGACCACTCTGCACACTGTTTAGATTCTTGGGGACTTAGCTTTTCCATCAGCACAATGAAGGATGTGGTCTCCCTGACCTCTGCTATTTCTTTCAGCTTGAAAGCCCTGGAATGCCCTGTTCTCCAGTTACAATTCTCTGGCAGTTAAAGAGCTCCTGGTTTTTTACTAATATGTTTGTTTTTCTAATTGATCTTTACCAGCTAAGGGTAATTAAAACCCCACAGCTCATACATTTCCCAAACAAACAGAGGCGTGTGTGTTCACCACCCCTTACAGCAGTGTACATGGCATTGCTGATGCATGGCACCTAAGATAAAAAACCAAATACATGGTGGAAATCAGAGAGTTCTGCGTGAGCTGAGGAATAAATGTGTGTACATCCCGGCCTAATGTACTATAAGTTTCTGCTTATTTACCAACAGCGCTGAGTGTTGACCTGATCCAGGGCTCCCATCAACAACCTCAGATGATCTGTTGGTAAACAGTACTTTATATTCATGGTAAATATGCAGTGGGATGGTGAGTTTAGAAATGCAGAATATCGTTTTGTGGCTTGGGATCCAGGTAACCATTTATTATGGCCACAAAAATGGAATTAGCAATATGAAAAAATGCTCAGGCTTTCCGGATTAAGATATTATCATGGCAGAGGCCTTTGTGTGCAGCCTTAGTTACCATGGGGATCATGACATAGAATGTTGTAAGTTCTTGGCATCAGTGGATTGTGAGTATTTATTTACCTTTTGTATAAGGATATATGCCCGAATGGAGGCTGAAACAGAACAGGGTTTCCCACAAGGAGTGTGGATGAGGCACCTCACTATGGAGCCAGGGTTCTTCAAATATGTCTCTCAGGACAAGGAAGAGGGCCCTTTGTCACTTCATAAAGAGTTACTGAGGATGTCCTTTCTCAGTGTGGTGTCAGGTGCCATTGGCACTATTAGGAAGAACTACAGTCAGGCTGTTTTCTCAGGAGCTTATAGTAGGAGAGAGAAGGTGTGCATAAAAATCTATCTGTATGCTTACCACAGCACATGCTTCTTTTTCTAACTTGTATTATCTTCATGAAAAGATGGCATTGCAGCCAGACCTTAAAGGAAAAGAATTGGGGCATGCAGAAATTGGGATGAGGATGGAGAGGATGAAAAGAAAGGAGAGATGAGATGAGGCAAAATGAGGAACAGACTGGGCCTAGCATAGACCTGTCTCTAATTTTCCTTTGTAGCATCAGTACAGTTTCATTGTTTATGTTATTATTTGCTTATTGACCCTCTCCCCAGACTGGAATGTCAGCTCTCTGAGAGCAAGGACCAGGGGTGAGACCTGTCTTATTCACTGATGTATGCCAAGTGCCTATGGATGCATACATGTATGAAGAAAGGGGTCTGTAAATGTGTATCATATAAAGTGAGGAAGGAAAGATTGGAAAGGGTTGAGAGTGAAGAAATATGTAGACTCTCTGGATCAAAATAGTAGTTTACTTATCTAGAGAGTTAATCGAGCTTCATAAAAAGGCAGAGCCTTGTCAGTCATAATGCTATCTAGGTAGAATGCAAGAATTTCAAAAAAGAGCAGACATTAATACTGGGCACACGAGATCAAATGGGGACAGTTTCATTCAATTCAGAAAACGCATACCATGTAGGCAGCAGGCATTAGGAACGGGAAGGGTGAGAGTGCATGAGAGCGGTCCAGGTCGACTCCATGAGTGCGAATTCCAAAGGAGGGAAGGTTGAGTCTTTTGGGTAAATAGCTTCACAGAAGAGACAGTGATACAAGTAGAATTTGAATAATCAGCAGGGTTTTTCTACACTGGAGAAAAAAGCATTTCAATAGAAAAATAGAGCAGAGGAGAGAAACAGCATTTATAAAGAACCTGTGTGCCAGTACTTTGGTATGCTGTTTACTTAAATCATCTTATTTATTCTTTGCAGATCAATGGGGCAAGACTGTAAATGAGGAAATTGACCTTTCCAGTAGAGCTGGGACTTGAATTTAGGTATGTCTGACTCTAATCTGGCAAGAATGATAGGAATAATACTTAACATTTATTGAGCTACCTTCTTTCTTATGCATTTGAGAAACTCTACTCTTCTTGAACCAACTCAAACAGCACCTCCTGGATCCTTTTCCCTCCAACCTCTGCGAGTGCTCTGTGTATGCCCTACTTAAGAGGATTTACCTTGCTAGGTTGCAGTCGCCCAAGGGTACCTATTTGGAAGATACAAGATCATGAACTCTGTGAGGAGAGGGACTGGGTATATCTGCTACCTTCTTCAGATGAACTCCAGGTAGCATTTCTTTATGCAGCCAAAGTTGAATTCAAAGAACCATGTGGGCAGATCAGATGGGCAGAGCCTGGATTAAACAACTGTGCCCTAGCTGCTGGGGAGCCTCAGACAGTGAGCTCCTGGTATCAATTTCGTAGTGAGAGGGACTGATAAAGGGAAGAGTCTCCCAACACTGGTGTGGGTGTTCAGATGAGCTAACTCATCCCTGAAGCAGTTTGGGGGAAAATTTAGGTCCTAGCTTGAGTGTGGGTTATGGATAAAGGAAGAATGGGAGAAATGACTGTTCTTGTAGTGACTCAGGTGAGTTGCAGTTGATGGAGGCAGTAGGTGGCAGTTTGGCATGCTGAGCTCAGGAAGGGCATCGTTGGTGGGACACAAGATGATCTGGGGGTTTACAAAAACATTTAAAATATTTTCATAGTTGCTGATCTTAATGTATACCAGAAAAAAAGAATTAGCACGTCAACCTGTAAGTTCACAGCTGTTCTTACTTAGAAAAAGGCTAAGTTTAATTAAAGTTTAAAAAGAGTAATTCAAAGGGACTGGGGATGTAGCTCGGTAGTAGAGTACTTGCCTAGCATGTACAAGGTCCTGGGTTCAATCATCAGCCACACACACACACACACACACACACACACACACACACACACACACACACAAATTAAGAGCTGGGCCTGGTGCCTCAGGACTGTAATTCTGATACTTGGGAGGCTGAAACAGGAGGATCACAGGTTTAAGGCCAGTCTCAGCAACTTAGCAAGGCCCTCAGCAAGTTAATTAGATCCTGTTTCAAAATTAAAGGGCCTGGGAGTATGGCTCAGAGGTAGAATGCCTCTGGGTTCAATCTCTAGTACCATATATAGAGAGATTTAGAAATAAATGTAAGTAATGCAGCATGGCATGTAGCGATGACATGATTTCTAAAGGTAGGATGGAAATGGCAGAGCTTTGGAGAAGCTCAGACATGGAGGCAGGAGGCCAGAGCTGCATGGCCACACGTGTGCATTTTATCTCACTAGACCTCAATATTATCCTTATAGGGGGACAACATTATCTGTTAGCTTCCTGAAGGTAGGGTCAGGACTTGACTCTTGCGTCATGTCTGGGTGACACTTCAGTCAGTATGCCATGCTTATGAAGACTGCTTGTGATTACGTGGGAATCTAGCCTATGTGTCTTCATTTGGCTAGGCTTAAGAAATGTCAGGCCTGAGGTATCAGTCTTTAAATAAGAGTCTGCATCTGAGTGGGCTTTGGGGGAGGGCTCATGATGGGTGGATGTGCTTCTCTATTTGATACATAATTTAAGCTGAAGTTTTGATTTGTTCTAGGTATGAGTCTGCTCCTGGATCCACATGGCCTCCTCCACCTTTCCCATCTATAAATTTTTCCCTTGAGCATTCACTTTTAGAGTGTAAGCTAAGTGAGAAGTGAGTGTTCCCTTTTCAGGTTCTGTCTAGCTCCCAGTCTGGCTCACTGGAGGTTCATAGTGGATGTAGAAGCAAAACCCCTGAGAGTGGACATCATTCTGCCCTGTAAGTTCAGCTCTCGGGAAATAGAACTAACTTTTCAACTCCGTCCCCACCAGAAATCAATTAATTACTTATTCCTTAAAAACATTTATGGTTTTGTAAGATCTGCTATCTTAGGAAGCAAAGGAAGAAAGAAAGGGAACTAGGAAGAGCAATATGGGATGTGGACTGCAGGGCACTTTGCAGTTTTTAAGAGCCTAGGGAGGATCTGGCTGAAAATGAAGTCATAGTGGTGAGGCAAACCGGATGTACTGCTCTGAGCACCTGTTGAGGTGGTAGCTGGAACTGGCTCAGACTTGTATCTGTACATAAGAGAGAAGCATGGATAGTTACCTTAAACATAGGTTGTATTAGAGACCATTCTTATATGTAGCTTGGATTGCACTGGTAAGGGCTTTTGAGCCCACTAGTTAAGCTGGATCAACTAATAGACTAAGGAAAATGGAGTGAAAGTTTGTAACTTCAGGAAGCAATCCCAGACATTCTTCCTTTCCCTTCATGGTTCTGTGGATAAACCTCAGATGAATTGTTGGCAAGTTACCTGCCTCGTTTTGTCTTCGAGTTAGTAATGGCATGGTTGATGGTGCTTTGTTCACCAAATACTCTTTTTTTTTCTTATGATATCTTTCATTTCTACCTTGTCAAACTCATGAGTGGCCATATGATTTGCATCAGCTAAAGTGAGGTATAATTCTTGAGCAAAAACTTTAAGAGCCTGCACATCTCATATTCCTCTGAGGTGACAGCTAGAAATATTCCTGCTTGGGGTCCAACAGCAAAGTCACTTGGAACGAAGCCACAGCTGACCTGCAAAGGACATGGGGTGAACCCAATAAATAAATCTTTGTTGTTGCAAACTACTTTGTTTTTGTGTTGTTTATTATGGCAGCACAATCTAGCTCATCCCATCTGATAAAATAGTAATTATAATAACCCCAGCAATAAAAGTTTTCTAAAAAACATGCATACTATATGCTATATACCATGCTAAGCATCTTTCTTGCTTTATCTCATTTAATATGGTAACATCATTGTGAAGTAGATAATTTCCTCAATTTATAGATGAGGAAGTTGAAAGAGGTTGAAAAGGTTTCTAGTGGTCATATCACTAGTATGTGTGGTCAGGATTTGAATTGGATCTTGCTCTTAACTATTTCACTTTGTTGGACATCCTTGGTCACAACCTTTCCTAATATTTATCTTAGAAGACCAGAGCCATATACACAATTATTTTATGATGAAATAATGCCATACATCTATAAAAATAAGCCAGTAATTGTATTGCACTAACTTGATAATGTGTTGGAAGTTATATCAAGAACACAAAAATATTTATCACCAAGAAAATCTTATTGTACAAGCATGTTTGGGGTATATATATATATATATATATATATATATATGTACACACACACACATATATATATATGGGATATATATACATATATATACATATATATATATATGGAATAATGGTCTGAATAATACATATTTAAATTGCAATATCTTCATGCCTTAAGGTCTTGTTATTGAATAATTATAGGCCCCAAATACCATTGTGCAAATATGCCCCATTTACCCTGTAGAGTTTGCCAAACAACAACAACAAACTAAATTACTAATGATGTAACAAAACCATAATGATTTGTAATTAAAAAACAAGAACAGAATCAATCTGAAGACCACAACTAACCACCCAAGATATCACTGATAATATGTTTACAAAAAAGGACCCTTTCTGAAACTTGTGGGAATTCCAGCTATGTATGCATGAGCTTGTGTTTCAGCTTGCAATGTTGCCAAGAATTGTGTGGGAGCCAGAATCATTAGCTGAGCAATGAATTAGTATCCTCAATAAACTAGTAATTTGCTAACTTAAATTTATGAAGACTGAAACTTAGTGACCTCTAATTGCCTACTTAGTATCCTCGGGTCTATCAATTAAATCAGGCTCAGTTTGCATCTATTCAGATGGCAGCTGATCAACGGGTCTCATTGGTCATAGTTTGGTAATCATTCTTTTAGAGCGCTGGGGAATCATATTGCCCAACTTTTCCCACTTAGCCTCTCATTTCAATAGATCTGACAAATACATTCCTGGCTTAGGACCCAGCCATGGGGCACTTGCTCCATATACATTTCCAAGTGTTCTTTGAGGATCTATCCACAAAGATAACAAGTAGAATACTGTCTCCAAATCAAGGAATGCCCCAGGCTACCAGAAGCTAGAAGAGAGACATAGAAGTTTCTCCCTTGAAACACTCAGAAGGGTCAACCCAGATGATACCTTAATTTAGGACTTCTAGCCTCCAGAACTTAGAGAATAAATTTCTGTTAAGCCTCCTATTTATGGCAGCCATAGGAAACCATACGCCATATCACATTGCCAGTAGTTTTAATTCATTAAAATCTAAATGTAACACGTGCCTATAAATAAATACAGGTAGAGGTGGTAGTATACAATCATGTCTTAATGTGCTTCTCCCTCCTCAAACTCTCCATATCTCTTCCTCACTGAGATCTACACTCCACTTACACTGCCCCTCAATGGATTAACCCTCTACCCAGTTGAGGTTTGGATCTGGAATGTCCCCTAAAGGCTCATATACTTAAAGGTTTGGTCCCCAGTGTGGCAATGTTCAGAAGTGGAGCTTTTGAGAAATGACTGGGTCATGAGGACTCTGACCTCATTAAAGGATTAATTCATCATGGCTGAACAGACCATGGGGAGGTAGAGGAAGTTGTAGCAGGTGGGACCTAGTTGGAGGAAGTGGGTCAGTTGGGGCATGCCCTGGGAAGACTTATCTTATCCCTGGCCCTTGCTGTCTCTCTCTTTCTCTACTTTCTGGCTGTCATCAGCTGAGCAGCTTTCTCTTAATATGCCCTTCTGTCATGATGTTCTAATTCATCTCAGTCCCAAAGCAATGGAACCAGCTAACCATAATCTGAAACCATGAGCCAAAATAAATCTTTCTTCCTTTAAGTTGTTCTTGTCAGGTATTTGGCCACTAGCTTAGACCAGGTCTAAGACATGGACCATCATAACAATCACTCTTGCATTCCATTAACTACCTTACCCTTTGACTGCTCACTATAGTCTTCTGAAAAACCTCAACCTGGATTAAATTCTACTCTTTGTTCCTATGCAGTTCAATGTGGTTGGAGAAAACACACATGCTGAGTAATGACACTTTGAGAACCACTAGAGCTGCCACGGCTACCAATCTAGTCTTTCCCTCTCTTTACAAAGGGCTATTCTACTTCTTTCTCATCAAGGTTTTAGTATCTCTTTCCCTCTTCTTCCACTCTTCATTGTTATCTAGCAATTGATCCTGCTTCCTGTCTCATAGAGGAGTGATGAAAAGAAGATTGTGGAGAATGTGACTGCCAGAAGCAGGTTAATGTTTGCCTACGAAAGGTCTAAGGGATCATGGAAAGCCATGGTCGGACTGATGAGCTGGCTGGAAGCAGCCTGCTTCTCCACGGCAAACATTCCTGAGTCTCTTGCAGGTGCTTATTCCCAAATATCCCACTTGTCAAACATTGTCTCAAGGATCTTCTGCACATCCTCTGTGGTTTTACTCTCTACAATTGTTCTGCAGCCAGCCAAGTTAAACGTTTACCTTTAGCCCTTGCTGCATGTATACTAGTTAAATTTTACCTCTCAAGTGCTGCACATATGCAGGAGCATCCATACCTCAACCTCCCCCCTCAAAAATAAATAAAAGCTGTGGACCAGTGTCTAGCAGAGCCTTCACTATAGAGTGAGGTCCCCTGGCCTGCCCCTCTCAAATTTGCTCTGGGTCTGCGTCATTCTTTTCCCCTCAGGTGCTGCGTGGGACAGTAACTGACAGAAGATGTCTATGTTCCAACTCCCACATCTATCTGGATCTCTATTATTGCACTCATTGGCCACCTTTTAGCACTTAAGGCCAGACATCCTCTAGGCATCAGACCTCAACTCTTCTCTCTACTCAATATTTGAATCCTGCCATTGCCTCCTTCTCTTCTACATCATTGAAGCTTCCTGTTTACTTTCTCCTGGATGCTTACCATCAGCAAATTAACATGCTGTGATTTTTCACATCTTAAAAAAAGAACCTCTACTGACACACACACACCTCATCCATCTGCCAATCCATTTCTCAGGTCTTCTTTACAGAACAACAATGAATAGATTGTCTTTATTTTCCTCCAATTTATGTCCTTTCATTCTCTCTTGAAGTCACTCCAACCAGCCTTTTTCCTTGAACACTTCACCAAGACAAATCCTGTGAAGGCCACACAATGATCTCCCAGTTGTTAAGTCCATTGGACAAGTCTCAATTCTCATCTTATTTGATTTATCAGAAGTACTTGACACAAATGATTACTTTGTCTTCTTTTGAACATTTTCTTCCTTAGGTCCCAAGACCCCACATTAACCTGATTTGCCTCTTATCTCAATACACATTTATTCTCCATTTTCTTTGATGGTTTTTCTCATTTTCAAATGCCAAATTGTATTCCAGGATTCAATGCTTGGAATTCTTACTTTTATATCTGTTCTCACTTTCTAGGTGATATTCAGCCTCATGGGTCAAAGTATCTAAATCCTGATCAACTCTATATTTATGTTTAGTTTCCATCTTTTCTCTGAGTACGGATTGAGGTACCCACTTGACACTTCCACTTATATGTCTAATAGGTTCTTATGTTAATCATAGCCAAAACTAAATATCAGGTCTCACCTCCCCCACTATTTTTTATTCCAGCAATGATTTCTTCACAGTCCATTGCAAGTCTGCTTATCAGTGGTTTAGACCCTGGAATTCACCTCTAATGCATATTTCATATTAAACACTTCAAAAGGGAGGATGTTGACTTATCCTTCAAAAAATCTACAAAACTCAAGGATTTCTCCCACCTGCACTATTTATTCTTTGGTCCAAGCCACCATCACCTCACCCCTGGTGTTTTCAACAGCTTCCCAATTGGTTTCCATGTTTCTACCTTTGACATTCTATAGTCTCACCAAAGCAGCCCTGATGATTGACTGATTAAAAAAAAACAGCTTTATTGAGATGCCATTCACATATCATGTAATTAACCCATTTAAAGTGAGAAATTCTATGGTTTTAAATATATTTATAGAATGGTATAACTGTCACTATAATAAATTACAGAACATTCATCACCTCCCCAAAGAAACCCTATACCCATGAGCAGTTACTTCTTATCTTTTCCTAACCTCTCCAGAACCCCTAGTCCTAGGCAGCTATGAATATACTTTCTGTTTCTATAAATTTGCCTATTCAGGATATTCCATATAACAGTATCATATAGCATTTTATCATTTGTGACTAGCTTCTTTTACTTATTATAGTATTTTCAAGGTTCATCTCTGTTATAACTTGTGCAGTATTTTTCTGCTTTAAATTGTCAAATAATATTCTATAATATGGATGTATTACATTTTATTCACATGTTCATCGGTTGATAGATATTTGGGTTGTTTCCATTTTGGGGCTATTATGAATAATGCTGTTACTCACATTTGTGGACAAGTTTTTGTATGGACATGTGTTTTCTTTTCTCCTGGGTATATAACTAGGAGTGGAATTGCTGAGTCATATAGTAACTCTATGTTTAACATTTTGAGGAACTGTCAGATAGTTTTCTAATGTGACCACACCATTTTATATTCCAAGCAGTAATGCACAAGGCTTCTAATTCTTCGACATCCTTGCCAACATGTGCTATTACCTGACTCTTTTGTTCATAGCCATTCTAGTGGATGTGTTCTCTCATTGTGCAGACTGAAATCATTTTCCCATCTCTCCTCTGTCCCCCAACAGCTCATCACTCAGTAAAATCCAAAGTCCTTATAATAGCTTTTAAGGGTCTACATGATTTTCTCCCCACTCTCTCAATTCAACTGTCTTGACTCCTTTCCTGCCACTTTCCCTGTGACTCATGTGTTTAGGGTGGCTTCAAAGCCTTTGCAGTTACTCATCCTTCAATCTAGGGTACACTTCCTCTAGGTAGCCACGCAGTTGCTCCCTCACCTCCTTTGGGTTGCAATTATCACCCTTTCCTTTGTAACTAGCTTCTTTTACTTATCATAATGTTTTCAAAGTTCATCCCTGCTATAGCTTGTTCTGTTCATCTGTTAACACTCATCCCTTCCTACCACTTTTCCCTCCTGGACTTTCCTTGATGCCTCTTAACACCATCTGACATACTATGGATTTTACTCATTTATGGACTGCCAAGGCTTCCCTCCCAAAGTGTAAGCTTCATGAGAGAAAGGAAACGTGCCTTCCTTTCCTCCATTTCTATTCCTTATACTTGGTATCTAGAACATATGAGGAGCTCAAAGCATATTGAATGAATAAATAAAATAATTACATAATAGAACTTTGTGAAACTTTTCTTTAAGTCAAAAGAATTGTTCTTGCTGTGGGGTTGTAGACACCATGGCCTGAAAATTTAAGTAAAGTGGACCTGGAAGATCTTGGAACAGATAGGTCCCCCAAGTTGCAGGAATCTGATGGCCTGCATCTCTTTCTGATCAGGTCTACACCACTTATAGATTTGAAAGAATTTGATACTTACAAGGTTAAAGAAAATGCGGGCTGGATTTCTCCTTCCCTCTCTTCCTTCCTCTTCTTGTTCTTGGTCCTCCTCCCCCCTCTTCCTCCTTCTCCCTTCCCTTCCTTCCTTCCTTCCTTCCTTCCTTCCTTCCTTCCTTCCTTCCCTCCTTCCTTTGTACTGGGGAATTATCCCAGGTAGCTAACCCCCATACCTTTTTTTTTCTGTTTTGAAACAGGATCTCGCTAGGTTGCTGAGAGTCTAGCTATGTTACCGAGGCTGGTCTCAAACCCATGATTCTCCTGTCTCAGCTTCCCAAGTACTGGGATTACAGACATGTGTCACCATTCCTGGCTGTTAGTTCTTTTAGGATGAGTGAAAATAGGGTGGTGTGGGAATGGCATTAACATATTTCCCAGGAGACAATTAGTACTGGAAGATTGACTCCATTTTTCCCTAGACTCCTCAAAAGATGGTGTCTTATTATTACCTGGAATTACAAAAAAGAATGGGAATATTGTATATTTATGTGTAGGGGGGTACCCACAAGACAAGGCAATTCTTACCTTGTTACTAGTTTACTGTGTGACTCTGAGTGAATCACTTAACCATCCTGAGCACAGTTTCCCTATTTGTATAAGGGGATTGGACTTAATCTTTGAGGTCCCCTTAGACATGGTGTTCTATATTCTGTCATACTTTTTACCTAATGAGATACTAATGCTGGCTTGTTTTTAGGAAATGGGGTCCTGGGAACTGGCAGCTATCAGCAAAAAAATCTCCAAATGCAATTTGAACACATCTGGGTTTTGAGGGATCAAGCTTTGAGTTGGTAATATAGGAACTTCAGTTACTATTTGACAAGTGGTTGGACTTACTGAATGATAACATTGCATCTGGCAGTGTTACTGCCAGGGAACAAGGACCGAGTTAAGCATTTCAGAATAGTTGAAGGGCCTTAAAAGATTGACCCTAATGAGGACAGTAGATTCTTTTAAGAACCACATAGTTTGTCTTGCAAAACCCTCATTATGCAGAGAGATCTACTTAAAATCAGAGGAGGGAGGTGATGTGTGAAGAGAAGATTAGGAGGGAGAGGAGAGTTTTGGGAAAGATGGGGGGCCCCAACTGGCTTAGGCAAGAGGACTGCTACTCTTGCTCATAATAGATCAATTATTTCCTACCAGTGTGTGTTTGCTGGGAGGGGAATAAACTGTTGCTCATGAGATTATTAGGGCAGCAAATGTGTGTGTGGGGGTCTTTGCCATGCTTATGGCATTAGAGGTCTTGTACCTGTAAAACAAAATGCCTATTAGTGGCATGTTAAAGATCAGAGCTAATTTGCACTGAAGTGGTGTCATGCTCTAAAATTGGCTTTTTCTGTGATAGTCTCACCCTGGGTGATTGACATGCCCCAGGGCTACCTCAACTTAGCAGTTCCTCAGTGGGCCAGGTAAGGGATGATAGGGCTGAGCCTACCCAGAGGCAGAGAGGATGAAGGACACTGGAGAAAGTGGGGACATAGTCTGGAACTTTTGCTTCAGCAGCTTAGTGTGTCCATGGTCCTACAGACGTCATGTGATCCCAGGACATTTATACATAAGAATCCTTGGGCAGTCCTGGCTTGTGATTCTCCATACAAGCTTGTCTAACCTATGGATGCAAGAAGGGGACGTGTGGGTTCAGAGGTGGCCTGTAGGTTTCATATTGAGCCACCAACACTGACTGATTAGTAATGTTTTCCATCAGTGAGAAGGGTGAACACATATGTGTGAGCATGTATTTGTAATATCTGATCTAGTTCATTCCATCTAATCTTAGAAAGTTGAGACCAAAAGAAGAGACATGACCTTCTTGAGGTCACACAACTAATTAGACAGCTGGGAGCAAACCCAGGTCTCCCTTCTCTGATATCAAAGTACCTTAAGTCTTCTTGTCATGCTGGGAGCTGCTTTCATAAAGGCTTCTGTTCCATAAGGATACTTCTTGTATGTGCACAAAGCATATACGAGAACAGGAAGCAGGGAATGACTGGGCTAGCTACAACACAAACATCATGCTTTGAGCAATATTGCCTACTTTGATTCTTGGTTCAACAGGGCCCAAAATAACACATCTGCCTACATTCTCTGTGAAAGCTTCAATATTGCAGAGGCCACGGAAACACTGTTCTTTGAGCAATTAACCTTTTTAAAGAAAAGTTCATTATTTTATAGAGACACATGAAGTATGTACATTTCTTACAAATATGCTAGCCTCACAGGATATGGGGCCTTTATCCTTCAGAATTCTCGGTATCTGCTTTTCTTCTAAAGGTGAAGTTGCTAACTTAGGATTCTGAAGGTTTTCATTTGATTATAAGGGTTTGTGTCTAATGGGCTTGCTAATGAACCTTGACCCCCATGTCATGTCCCCAGCTGCTGAGAGTGCAGGCTGCTCTTCAGGAATTGTCTTTGGTGGAAGGAAGTTGTTTTGCCCATGGTGTGTCTCCTCTCCAGTGGCAGTCTGCCTTCAGGAATTGTCCATGCAGGGACTGGATAGCAACCCTGGCCATTCTGGCTCCAGTCTTCCCTGGCCCTGGGATGAGCTGAGGCTTCTGTTGCAAGTGCAACAGTTAAAGTTAAACTTTTCCCTGTGCTCATTCTTGATTCCTTCACCTTCTTATAGGAGTTGTTCTTGAGAGCATACCCCAGTAAGCATCCTGTGTGTATGTCACCCTCACAGACATACCCAGAAATGTTTTACCAGCTATCTGGGCATCCTTTATCCCAGTTAGGTTGATATATAAAGTTTATCATCATAAATCCAACCATCATCAACTTGGCACACATACATACTTAATCTCTAAATAAGGTTATAATTCTTACTAACATGATACCACTATCCTGCGTACTGCTGTAAACACACTAGCCCCCTTTCCAGAAGAGAAGATAGTCTTTGAGTGATATGTACTCTTCTTTATTTTATTTTTTTATTTATTTTTTTTTTGCGGTACCGGGGATTGAACGCAGGGGCGTTCTACCTCCGCGCTACGCCCCCGGCCCTATTTTTTATACTTTATTTTGAAACCGGGTCTCACGAAGTTGCGGAGGGCCTCACTAAGTAGAGAGGGAGAGAGAGACAGGGTGAGAGAGAGCGAGAGCTGAGGCTGGCCGCGAACCCGGATCCTCCGGTCTCCGCCTCCCAAAGTACTGGGATTACAAGCGTGCGCCACCACGCCCGGCTTCTCTTCTTTATTTTATAATTTAAATACTATGATGTGAAATTAGCAATTTTAGTACTGATGTAAAGTCAGTACATCTTGTTACATGATAAGAGAATGAGAAATGAAAGAGAGTAAAGATATCTGCTTAATATATGTATGTAGGTACACAAACATATTCATAACAAAAAAGAAAGAAATACTGTGACAATTATGGTTCTTGTTTTTATAGCTGGTCATAGCTACTATTTATAACTAGCTTCTTCTACTACTTATTTTGTATTATGCTTGCTTTCAGTAGGCACCTTAACTGATCATGGTTCTTTACCTTGGTTACCTGAGGAGGTGAAACCCAAACCACCATTACAGAATGATGGGGCCATTAGTAGTGCTGGCTGGAGTGGGTTTTTGTAGTAGTTTTCCATTGATGTTTGGTAGGTTAGGTGTATTAAATGCATGTTTTACTTATGATATTTTTAGTTTACAATGAGTTATTGGAATGTGACCCTCTCATAAGTTGGGGAGCATCTGTAAAAGTATTGAGAATAGTGCATGACACATATTGGGCATAATAGAAGTGTTTGTTGGTATAAAGCAGAAGAAATGAGATGCAAACTGGGATCAGTCTGGATCTTCAGACTTGGTAGAACCTCAGAGTGGCATTTTTGAGGGCACTGGGGATATATGTACGAACTGTAGGAAAACAAACTGTAGGAACTGTAGTGACCAATAAAAGGAAAGGGTTGGTATTTGATGTAAAGTTACCTCCATAATCTCACCAGTCCTTGTGTATTGAGTACCTAATATATACCAAGCCCAGTGATGACACTATGGGAACCCCAAAGGTAACTACAATATGCTCTCTGTCTTGAATTAGGTCTCACCCTAGGATACAACATTTTCAAGGCTTACAGCCCCATCAGAGTCCCGGGGTCTTAGGGCAGTGCTGAGGCAGACAGTGTCCTTCTCTGACTGAGGACAGTCAGCCTTGTGACACCTGCTGCCATCTCATACCATTTATGTACTCCCCAATCCAGAAAGCCTGGAAAGCCTTCATCTGACATTGATTCCAACTTCATTTTGACTCAAGTTACTGAATTTGTTCTCTAATCTACCGTCACCTGAGAAAGAACTAATGATAGCATTCCTGAGATGTTCATCCTGACCCACATCAGACTTGACTTCTGGATTTCTGACTGTAGAAGTCCTTGAACACAGTTCAGAGGAACATATGGGCTGGGACTGCTTGGGCTGTATACCACTGCTGATGGAAGCACACAACAATGTTTGTGTATTACACCGAAAACTTTGCCCAAACTACTCTTGGGTGAATTGTATTTAACTTTTCCTGGTTGTTTTTTCCAGTATTGTCTGCTGACTACTCTGAGCTTATGTTTACTGCATGATTCAACTGTAAGTTTTACTCTTTGGGTTGAGCTCCAAGCATCAGAGTAAATCACAAGGCACATTCTGCCTTACTTTGTAGGTTCATTCATTGCCACTGCCCCTATGGTGTCTGCGTTTCTGACAGAGGGGGATGATTTTTATATCAGATGCTTGGACAGTCATTGCTTTGCTAATATTAGGAACATGGTCTTTTCTAACTGGGACGTGTGAAAAAATTCTTAGCTAGCAGCTTATTTTGCTCTCCCTCTCCCCCTGGCAATGTATTGTCAACTTTTCCTTTGCTCTTGGTCTCAGAAAAGGTTATATGTTGTTTTAATAGCATGTATATATAATGCCCATTAGTACTAATGGGATGTATTCTTTCATCAGGACATAATCACCAATAGCATGCAAATCAGCAGGTTTCTTTTCCAGCGTTTGCTGAAAGCTCCGTTCTTGGGCAACATATGGTCTCTAGTCACCTCCTCACTCTGCTCTGAAAATTTTCCATTATACATCTTAATCATCAATTTTCCCTCTCTGTTTAAGAAATTGATTCAGCCAGTAAAAATTAAGAGGATAACCATTTTTAGATGAAAAAGAAACTTTTCTCTTTTGCTGCCCAGACCCATTAGTGCATTTTTATTTTGCATTTATTTAGTTTTTTATATCACCAATTAGTTCCTCAAAGTGACCTTTTGCATCTGATATGCATGGGGTATGAACTATAAAAATTCTAGTTTCAAAGCTTCTTTTGCTCTCTTCTGCAGGAAAAAAAAAATCTCCTTATCAAGTGATTGTCTGCACCAGGGATAATAGCTTAAGATGCAACATGAATAGTATTTGTTCAGGTAGTCAAAGTAATTTTAGAAATTGTGTAAGTCTGGTAGAAGCTAATTTGATGAATACCTAGAAAGAAGAACTTCATATTGAAAGAATACCTACTATGTGCCAGGCACTATATTTCCCTTATGCTATTTAAATTATTTTATTTTATTTTATTTTATAGTATTTTATTTTATCTTATCTTGTGTGTGTGTGTGTGTGTGTGTGTGTGTGTGTGTGTGTGTGTTCCTGGGGATTGAACCCAGGTGCGTTCTACCTCTAACCTATACCCTTAGCCTTATTTTTTATTTTGAAACAGGGTCTCACTAAGTTGCTGAAACTGGCCTCCAACTTGTGATCTTCCTGTCTCAGCCTCCTAAGTACTGAGATTACAGGCATGCACCAGCTCACCTGGTCCCTTATGTCATTTAATATTTTAGTAGACAAAGCAACTGAAGTAACTTGCCAAGGATTATTTTTTCATTGGGGCATTCATTTTTTGACCATAAAGATCACGAGTTTGTCTAGGCACCATGCTGGGCACTGAGGACAGCATGATCCAGGTAGTAGGCTTGGTCCCTGTCTACTACCTGGTAGTTTATAATCAAGTTGTGAAGACAGATACATTGTAATTAAACAAAGAAATCAAGAAAACACAAATAGTTGGTAAATGCTCCCAGAGGCAACAAATAGGATATTGAAATAGAGAATAGTTGGGGGTGCAGAGTGGGATGGGAGAAGCATCCTTGATCTTGGATGCCATATTGCAATTAGGGTCAGGAGTCTTGATTCAGACCCAGTTATCCAGGCCCCAAAGCTACTTGTTCTATTACACATGTTCTGAGTTTCATCCTGCCTGGTTAGGATTGATAACTTTTCCCAAGTCCCTACTATGTGACAGGCCCTATTCAATTTTATGTTTCCCTAGCTGTCTTATGAAGTAGGAACGATTTTCCCCCATTTTGAAAATGAGGAAACTTAGAATCAAGAGAACTTTGCAATTTTCCCAAAGTGACATAATACCAACTTTCTCTTTGACCCCAGTGGTTCAAGAGCTAGATTTTGTAGCTCCCCTCTCTTCCCTGGGCCCAAGAGCTTTTGATGTGTTCCTTAGGAACAGAGACCTAGGCAATGTGGACTGACTGATGGAGCATTTCCCCTTCCCTGTCTTCTTCTCCCTCCCCACTTCTCTCTCCATCTTTCTCTGTCTCATTCTCTTCACTCTCTCTCTCTCAAGAAAAAAAGTCTATGCTTGGAATAAAATACATTTTTAATAGAGCTTTACTTTGAAAACATCACATATTTTTCTGATAAAAAATGTGACATGTGTTTATTATAGATAATTTGGAAAATTAAAAAGGATAGAAAAACATAAAGATGAGAATAAAAAATCATTTATAGTTCCATCACTCAGAAAAGGCAGTATTTTGGTTTCTTGCAATTTTTTAATGTATACTAACAAAAATGGCTGGCCCTTATAGCACTTACTCTGTGCCAGGCATAATTCTACATATATTACATATATTAACTAATTTAATCATCGCAGTAACCCTACTTGGGATGTACTATTATTATCTCAATTTGGCAGATGAGAAAAGAGGTAAAGCCTGGTTAAGTAATGTTCCCAGGACCACAGGATCAAACCTACTTCAGGCAGCCTGGCTCTGAACTACATGCTACTTGTCTTGTGATCTCACCTCTATATAGAGGTATATCATCTTTCATACACCTGGGATCATACTTTACATAAAATTTTACATTCTGCTTTTTAACATAACATTATTCCATGGGCATTTTTCCATGTCCTCAAATGTTCTTCAAAATGTTTCTAATGGCCGTATGGACATGTTTTATATAACCACCACCCACTGGTGCACACTTAGGTTGTTTTCCATTTTGTTATTATAAAAGATGATGCCATGGGTGTCTGTGTACAGCAATCTTTGATCAGCTTTTCAGTTCGTTCCTCAGGACAGATTCCTGGAAAAGGATGACTTGGTCTGAATATTTGGCAGTTCTTCAAATTTTTGATGAAGCAAAAAAAAAAAAAAGGGAAAGAAGTATTCACATGTGTGGTATTTATTTATTTTATTTTTTGCGGTACTGGGGATAGAAACCCAGGAGCATTCTACCTCCGAGCTACACCCCAAGCCCTATTTTTTATTCTTTATTTTGAAACAGGGTCTCACTAAGTTGCAGAGGGCCTCACTAAGTAGCTGAGGCTGGCAACGAACCTGCAATCCTCCTGTCTCAGCCTCCCAAGTACTGGGATTACAAGCGTGCGCCACCACTCCCGGCTGTTGTATGGATGACATAAAATTTTAGGAAAGTCAGTGATCTATGTGAGTTGAGGACAACAAATCAGGGGAGACTTCCTTAGGAGTTGACCTTGCACCATATGGGGCTGAGGCCTGATGGGAAGGGCACCATTTTTCTAGAAGTCAATTGTCCCAGCAGGGGGCTGTTGGGAGAGGGCTTCACAGAGTGGGTTCTGAAAAGACAAAAAAGAATTTCCAAGGTCAATGAAGATGTGGAAGAGGTAAGTCAGCCTTTTCAGCAGTGGGAAGCACACAAGCAAGCCCAGAATGTGAGTGTCCAAGGAGAGCCTTGAATTGAGCCAGGCAGGATTTGAGAGAGGATCTTAGAAGAGGCAGGTAGGGGCTAGACCCTGAAAAGACATCGGACAGCATGGGAAGGAAGATGGATGTTCTTAAGGCGACTACAAAGAGTCGTTGGAGTTTGGGCTGAAAGAGAGATGTGATCATATCTGCACTGTGGGCATCCACGGTGGTGCCAGGGAGTGAATAAGAGGGAGAGAGTGAGGATAGAGGAGGAAGACCTGGCTGGGAGCATGTTCAGAGGACCTAGAGGAGAGTCCTTCACCCAGCTCAGGCCTGCCTCTGGTCACTCTGACCATAGTAGGGACCATGTCCCTCTCCATCGTTCCTCACACCTGGCCAAGAGGAGCACGGATGAAATATTTACAAAACTCTGACATGGAAATGAAAAATCTGCAGAGACATAGAGTGCAAACACTTCCTCCCTTCTGTTGAGACTTAACATCCATGAGAAACATGCACGTGTGTTGGAGCAGAAAATAACGAAGCAATATGCTTCCTTAAACAGATTCGCTTCGTCATGGCTGGGGCCCAGTGGAGGGGAGGACAGTTAGGGGTGCCTTCTGCTGTCAGTGCTGGCTGCTCCTTTCCAAGCACACAGGTCACTTGGTGCTTTTTTCCAGGCACTTATTTTGGGTATGACTGAAGATTTTGATCAACCAATTGAGCTTTTGTAGAAGCCACTTTCCTTGATTAAGTCCTCATCTTTAACTCAAGGAAAGATGTTCTACTGTGTGCCTTGACAGCCTCAAGTTTTCAATTAACCCCCCCCCCCAACCTCCTGCATCTTGCTTTTGCTTTGAGTTGGGAAGCTGTAGTGCTTATAGGCTCACAGAGCTCCGGACATAAGCTTCTAACACAGGCCTTAAAGGCACCTGAAACCTCTTTCTGGCCTTTCCTCCAAAAGAAATGTCCCTTGAAAGAGCAGGAGGACTGGTGAGCAGGGAGCTGAGTCTACAAGGGAGGATGAGAGGAGGGATGCAGAGGACTCCGAGGGATACACAGAATGAAGCAGTGTGGATTAGTGTTTTAAGATGTAGGAGCCATATCCCTGCTTCGAAATATACAGATGAATACTTTGAACTTTAGTGGATAAACATCTATTTCAGTATGATTTATTCCATATACATTTTTGCTTTTCTTTTAAAATAAAATTGAGACAGGTATGGTGGAGCTTGCCTATAATCCCAGTACTTGGAAGGCTGATACAGGTGGGTCACAGGTTCAAAGCCAGCCTCAGCAACTTAGTGAGACTCTCAATCACTTAATGAGACCCTGTTTCAAAATAAAAAAAGGAAAAAAGGGCTGGCAGTGTAGCTCAGAGGTAGAATGCCTCTGGGTTCATGCCCCAGTAAGCCCCCAAAATAAAATAAAATAAAATAAAATAAAAATTAGCATAATATATAAATGACTTAAATAAATTATAATGTTAGGTAAATTGGTTCAGATGTTATGTGTAAGGAGACAAAACTTGAAGGTGACACTGTAAGATTAGGAGACACTGGTATTGTGGAGAGAATTTAGGAATCAGATATATGGATAAAACCCAAGCTCTGACCCTTACTGAATGTGTACCTATGGGAAAAGTGCTTATTACCTCTTAGCCTCAGTTTTTGCATCTGTAAAGTGGGCATGGGACACCTATCTTTATGTATTATTGTGGGATTTAAAGACTCATTTGCCCATTCATTTATTCCTTCAATCATGAAATACTTATTGAGTGTTTGCTATGTGTCATTCATTCTTCTAGGCACGGGGAAGACAGACATGAATGAAATCAAGTCCCTGTCCTCATAGGTCTCCCATTCTAACTGTGGGGAGACAGCTGATAAAATGCAGAGACAGATATGTAGGAAATTGTCAAACACTAAGAACAGTACTTCAGAGTAAGGGAGAGGCTGTAGGGGAGCCTCTGAGACTGAGAGGTGGCATGGTTGAGGAAAAAGCAAGGTGGTCTTGGTAGGAGTAGACTGGGGAGGGAGAAGGAGAAAGAAGGAAAGGAGGTCATGCAGCTAGTCAGATGCCAGGGCAGAGAGTGTCTGGGAGGGAGACGGAAAGATTGTATGTTAACTAATATGATGGGAAGACAGATGTGGTATCTGTTAAAAATGACATAGTCAATGAATATTTAAACAGCTACACACCTAGTGCCCAAGACATGCAGAGCACCATGTCAGGCATTTTAGGGATATCAAAAAATAAACTGGAGAGTGGGGCTCAAATTCTAGCTGGGGGAATAGTGGTCAAATCAATTGATATCTAATATTCCTTAATTATGTGCCAAACTTAGCTCCACACATTTTATTTTAATGTAATAGCTCAGGTAGTCCTATATAGTCCTTATGAAACAAATGTATGTAATCAATTATTATCCCTGTTTTATAGAGGAGGAAGCTGAGGCACAGACAGGCTTCCCACTATATGTATTGCCTCTCAACTTTTTAATAAAGCACAGTGAAATAAATGGGCTCCCCTGGAGGTTCAAAGTACAATTGGAGTGCAGAGCAAACATTACCCCAAAGAGGGCTGACATGGCCCAGGGAATGCGGGCGCTCCGGAGTGAGGCTGATGATGGTCACGTTGTCTCTCTTTGACATGCTTTAGTCTCCTTGTCCATACATGGGATTGCCCTGGGTGTCTATCGTATAGGTTGACCATGAGGACTAAAGGAGAAAGTGCACCAGAAATCCTTTTGCACAGTCTGCCACCTGGCAAGCACCCCTCAAACCATAATGATATATCCGCAAGGGGTTGGGGCATGCTTCATGAGCTAGGCACCCTGGGTCTGGGCATCAAGGCACGAGAAAGACTTTGCTAGGAACTGAAGGTAGAGAAGTTGATTTTAGGTCAATGGAGAACATCCCAGGACATTAACGGTGTTGGAAGTTCATGGTATGGCTGGAGCCCTGAACCTGTGGTGGGAAGCAGGTAACGAACAAGTCTATTAACTGAGGAGACCTTGCCGGCCAGCTCAAGGACAATGTATAAATCTGCTGGAGCTGCTTTAACAAGATAACATAGACTTCATTGCTTAAACAATGAACCGTATCCTCACGGTTCTGGAGGATGGACGTCCAAGATCAAGATGGCAGCCATGCTGCCTTCTTCTGGGGCCTCACCCCGGGGCTTGCAGATGGCACCTTCTCACTGTGTCCTCCACTGGTGGGTTCTCTGAATGCTAAGTTCTTCTTATAAGGACCCCAGTCCTGTTGGAGTAGGGCTCACCCATATGACCACATTTCACCCAAGTGCCTTGTTAAAGGCCCTGTCTCCAAACAATCACATTCTGAGACATGGGGTGGGTGGAGCTAGAACTTCCGCAACTGGATTTTGTGGGGAGGTAATTCAGCCCATAAGAGGGAGTGAGGCTTTGATCCTTTCAGTCTAGGGGAAGGCTGTGGCCCAATATGTAGGGCAGTAGGAGGAGAGGACTGTGACTTCAGGGTGGTAAATGCTCACAGCTGGCCTACCTGGTGGGGAAAACGGTGGAGAGAGAGAGGTGGGGGGTGACATTGCAGAGAGAAATCCACAGAACTTGAAGCCTGATTTCTCCAGCTCCTCGGAGCTATGCACAAACACACAAAAGCAAGAGATGTTCAGACTTGCCCCACCCTGGCCTCTTTCTGTGTCCCCCAGGGATGAGTCTACTTTTAGCTCCTTAGTTTTTCCATCTGTTAAGTGGGAAAAATAAAACCAAGATCTCATGGCTCCCCACGGGATACAGTCATATGTTACTTTAGCACTGCAACTCATGTGCAAATGCTAAGAAAAAAAAAAAACTCTCTTTCTACCAGCATACAGTACCAACGGACTTGCATTGTTTGAGTATCGGCAAGCCATGGTTTGGGTTTGAGCTATTCACTCACTTATGATTCGAGATTATTCTAAAAAGACTTTGCAGCTTAGTCTAATTGGGTAATTGGGATGTTTCCAGATGAAATTCTACTTGTATTTTTAAAAAACGCTTTGAAGAACCGGTTGCCATGGTGCTGTTCTGCTGACAAGATCCCTCACTAGCTCCCCTAAGCAGCAATAATGGGCTTCTGTTTATTCAGAGTCTCAGGTTACCCACCTGAACATCCTTCTGTGAGGAAGCAGGGTGTGAACCCAAAGGACCCGTGAAGTCCTTCCTGGCTCTCCTTGATGGGGTGTGTCTTGGCAAATGAGAAGATTTGTCATTGCAGGGGTGGGAGGATGGGGCTTTGGCTGAAGAGAGGTGCAGCTGGTCCAAAGGGACTTCCCGGATCAGGACCACTTCCTGCTGGGCAGCTGGGAGCCGAGGAAGAAACCCCTGAGCCTTTGCCATGGTAGCGACTGGCTGGCTGTCTCAGGATCTGAGTACTAATCCTCTCATATTCGTGGGCAAAGAGGTGTCTGGCAGGGAGAATTGCCTTTATTTTAAGATATAACACACTCTTAAAAGTTAATGTTTTTATAGTATTGCTGTTTTACCTAGGAGACCTTTGTTCTAAGTCGGTTTTTCAACCCAGTAGATGTGATTCTCAGCCATCGTCCTTCAACTTCTTATGCCTAAGCGTTTATTATAAGAATGTGAAACATCTTCCGCAGATGCAGTGTTTTGGCTTCATTAAAAGTTTTTCTAGTTCCTCTTCAGTCGTGTCAATATTTACCTTGGACAATGCTTTGTATCCTTTTGTTTATAATTCCAGAGTTCTCCAAGACAAACTGATGATTCTTGACTCTCTGGCCCAAGTTACAATTTAAACATACCTTAGGTTGACATTGTGAGAGGATGAAGCCCCCAGACTCTTTCCTCTACTTCTCCTTATAGATTCGTAGTTCATAATCATCCATACTCACCTCATGCCCTGTATTCTTTCTCCGCTCTGGTGTCTTCCAAGTGTGTCTTTATTCTAAGAGCGTGAGCACACAGACTTTTTCTTCTTTTTCTTTTGAAATCCCAGGGTCCCTCTCTCCTGCCAAGGATGTTTTTAACACATGGTGTCATCCCCACATTCTTTGAACACTTCCATTGTTTTCCTAGAGAGCCTACTCTCTACACTGCAAACTCCCTCTTACGCAACTTCTGGTCTTTAATAATGTAAAGGTCACAGGACCCAGTCTCCACCACCTGAAGACAAGAGCTTAACCCCTCCCACTGAGGATGAGGAGGCTGTAGTGGCCAAACACACATCAGGAAGCTCAGGCTTGTTCTTTCTGAGAGGCCCATTTATACCGAGCCAGCCATCTTCCCTTAATCACCCCGGATTTCATACATCAGTGTGCTTCTTACAGTTCCCTATATGCACCTTATTGTCATAGATTATTTTATTTTTACTAAGTATTTCACATATATCATTACATTGTGAGGAAGACCCAGAGGATTCAAGTGACCTGTTTAAGATCATGATGCGAGTTGAATAAGAAAAGTTTCTACCTTTGAGTTACTTATATTAATAAGCGTTTTGGATTTAAGCAAGTCTTTCTGTTCCTCTAAAATTCGGTACTGTTTCTTGCTTTGGGGACATTGCGTATGATATTTCCTTTTCTTGAGCTACCCAACTTCCCCCTTGGACTAGCTAAACTCTTGCCCATTTTCAAACCTTGGCTTCAGTTTCACTTTTTCTAGCACCAGTCCCTGGTCCTCCGAGTCCGGGAGAGAATTTGTTTCTCTGTGCTCTGTAATACCCTTAAATATACATAAACAAATTTGTCACAGTATCTGTCACCTAGCAGATATTTGACAAAAATTAGTTGTCCTATCATTCTCCATTCTATCTCTGACCATATCGTGTATATATTGTGGGCTATTGTATCCCTAGTATCGTTGCTCAAAAAATAGTTGTTGAGCAAATGAACAATGCACATTGCATCTTATGCTTTATGTAGTTTTGGGTCCTTGAACTCAAGAACAAATGCCAGAGGGTGTCGAGAGGCCCAGAGAAGTTGGGGCATTTCCAAGTCCAATCTACAGAATACGGTCTAAGTATTGGTAGCTTATAAAATCCTAATAAGTGGCTATTTACTGTCTCCCTTTTCCTTTTACCTTGCCATTCCTTCCTTCCTTTTCCTTTGGGGGAATTGTCCCTTTCACCATTTTTGATCAGTATTGTGCAGGTGGAGTTGTCCATGCTGGTTTTTTTGGGGGGACGATACTGGGGATTGAACCCAGGGGCATTTACCTCTGGGCTACACCCCCAGCCCTATTTTTTTATTCTTTATTTTGAAACAGGGTCTCACTAAGTTTCGGAGGCCTCATTAAGTAGCTGAGGCTGACCGTGAACTCGGATCCTCTGGTCTCAGCCTCCCAAATACTGGGATTACAAACATGCACCACCACACCTGGCTTGTCTATGATGATTGGCCAGGAAGGAGTAGATCTAATATTCTGTCTGCTGGATCCAGAGAAAATGCTATGGATGAGCACACCACCCAAGATGGACCGATGAGTGTAATTCTGAGATTATGCTGAAACTCTTAGGAGAGTGGCTCTTTTTCCCTTCAAATGTTACAAGCAACAGGAACATACTTGGAACTACAGATTCTTTGGGAAGTTGTGGAGAAATCAATGAAGCAAGCGGAGAACAATCACAGCCAGGAGATAGTGATAGAGTGAAGGCATGATGAAGACATCATTTGCACCCCTGGATTCAGCAGTACCTGAAGCATGCCACCCGTTGCATTTCCAAGTTTATGAATTGATAGGAGTCCTTTTATTGGATGCAACTAGCTTGAGTTGTATTTCTGTCAGTCACCAACAGCTGATAGTGTTCTAACTAATTTAGTAGGAAATAAAATACCACAGCATTTTTTACTACTGACATTAGTCTTTTCTGTCCCTTGGTGGCTTTGCCTTATGACTTTGCTTCTTCATGTATGTTTTGCCTCTGTATAATTTGTCTTGGATAGCTAATCATGCATGGAGTGAGCAAGGATGTGTTTGACTTATTTTTCTCAAGTCCAATGTCACATGGGAGGCTTGCTAGATGTGTACCAACCAGTTCATACATGAGCTGAATATGTTTGGGAGTATTCCTGTGGGCATGGTGACCATTATGGTTACATTTGGAATGTCCTCTGAAAGGCTCATGTTTTGAAAGCCTGGGTCCCAATGCAGCAAGGTTCAGAGGTGGGGCAGGGCTGGAGGAGGTGTGTCACTAGGGGCATGATCTTGGGGACTTTATATGTCCCTTGTGCCCTCCTTCACCTCTCTGATTCTGGGTACCATGATGTGAGAGCAGCATTCCTCTGCTATGCCTTGCTGCCATGGTTTCTGCCTTGAAGCCAGCTGACTATGAACTGAACCTTTGAAACCATGAGCCCAAATAAACCTTTCTTCCTCTAAGTTGTTCTTGTCAGGTATTTTGGTCACCATGATGAAAAGTCTGACTAAAACTGTAATGGTTTTATATAGATTTACCCTCCATACTCCCACACCCTACCTGCTGATCTCCTGGGGTAAACTGTGGGAGGGAAAATGCACTGAGATCTGAGAAGATGGCCTGTGGTCTCAGAGTAATATATGCAAAGCTCTTGAGCATGTAGAATCAGCCTTGAAGCTGAACCTGACCAAGTGTTGTGCTTGGATCTGGGCAGATGAGGCCTTCAAACTCTCTTTGGAGAAAACTTTCTGCCCCAGTAGAGGGCTAGGAACTCAAAAGAAGTGCTGAGCTTTTTGGTTTCCATGGTTGGTGGACCATGATCTCTAAGTGCTATGGTGACTCCATGTTTTTTTCCCTGTGGTCAGAAGGATGGAAATCTCTTTTTACTAAACGCCCTCCATGAAGTGCCAATGAAGCTCCCTATGGCTATTGTTTGCCACAGTAAACTCATCAATTGCTTTCTATATCTGATTCAAGGAAGGCATATTACTTGTTAAAACAGGGAAACAGGGGTTTCATTAATAGAGATTCAGGTCTTGCTTTTTGCCACAATGAATGCCTGGAAACATGAAATGCTTCACTGTATAGGGAATAATATAGTCCCATTCATGCAGCATTGTATTGGGGAGCTGGGTTCCTGAACAAGGAGTCATCTTCAAAATATCAAAGATATTTGAAATATTGGATTTGTTGTCACTAAGTCCAAGACACAAACTGCAAAATCTTAAGGCAATAAGATTGGTTTCTAATTACTATTAAATTGCAAAATTGTAAATTGGTGAGTTTAAAATAGAATATATGTTCTATACCTATTTTTTATATAAGTAGCTCAAATATTCATTTATAACAATAAAATGTGTTTGGCGATTACAATTTAAACAAAAAAGGGCAATGTGCTCATTATAAAAGATATAATGGGGATTATATTAATTTAGATTAAATTAATTTTGCTTTAGGATTAATTTTGCTTTTCTTAGAATTTTGAAGGCTTTTAAGAGAAAGTTTTGGATAGTTTACATGTCTCTATAAATCTGAACTAACTGGCCTTCTCATTTCCATTTCCCTACAGTAAGTATGGATGTGCTTGTACACTGCACAACCAACTGTACTAGCAAATACTTGTTTATGATGATGGTGACGATAGTGATGGTGGTGACGTCATACCCCTGAACCTGGAGAAGACATGGAGATGTGACATGAAACTGTCATCTCTTTATAGCAAAATTTCAATTGGCAAAGACATTAAACTATCCATGAGGTGAAACTTATTTTTGCTAAGAACCGTATTAGAATTAAAAGGTAAAATCTGCTTACTGCCTTCATGGGGCCAAAGTGGGCAAAATTTAGTGCTCACTTCCATGGGATATGAAGCAAGATGGTTTGTCCTCTCTTCTTATTGTGAATGTCCTTTTCTCTGCTCTTTTGTCCTATGATGTTGTAATAATAAGATTTGGGTTTGGGCGGATGGGCAGGGAACAGATCCAGAAGTCCTGAGCAGAGACATGGAATCCAGCTCACACTATCAGAGTGATACCTAAAGGCTCAGGACACAACAATGAGATAGTATTTCTTTCTTTTGTCAGAATTTCTTTTGCATGTGACTTCCCAAGAGATTAGATCTAGACCTATGTTCTTGGATCTCTAGAATATCCTCTTCATTCACCAGTATCTTATATCAATTTCTACCAGAACCGAAAAAGAAGAAAAGTTTTCAGCCTAGCTCCCAGTTAACCTGAAAATTCAATTAAACACTATCCTCTAGACACTACAGTTCATTGATGTTTAACTATGCACATTCTTGGAAAGGCCAAAATAGATGAAACTGGCATTTTGAGAGCTGTATTTTGCATTGAAATAGAAATTGAAATAAGAATGCATTTTTGCTTGCTTGTTTTGATAAGCATTTTACTGAAGTTGGGGGAGGCAAATACCTAGTTTTGGGTTTATTATCAGTGAATATTTTCCCTATATTGTACTCTATTGTTTACAAATTGTGCACCACAAAATTATATATTTGCTTTGGAACTTTATTGCTACTTTCTCTCTTGCTTCCCTTGAAGATCTTTGGATATTTTAGGGTTGCAGACACTGAGATTAGTGTTGACTTAGGCACTGGAGGGTTTTTTCTTAACTTTATCCCAAAATTAATGAGCACAACAAACAGCTGTGCCGATAGACCCATTCTGCTTGGTGACACACTCTTTCCAGAGCAATCGGCAGATGGTCTGTCTTGCAGGGGATTGCAGCAGAATGCGTGGAAGACTGTTAGGAGAGTGGGTCCTGCTTCTTTGAAGCCTGGTTCCTCCATTTTTCTCCTGGGGTTGAGCATCCTGCATCATCGTTCTTGCTCACTACTCTAATTAGGTGGGCTGCCTCTCTCTGCCATTTCAAATTTCAACTCGGTTGTTCTTTTCGAATTCCAACATTTTTATTCCTGACACTTGAAAATTGCCCAAACTACTCTTGGGTGAATGTCTGGGGGTGCTATTCCATTAAAAAGTCTACAGCTTGACTCAATCTCCTGAAAAATTACAACCGAAAAACAGCAAAATGAATAAAAGGAGACAAGAAGCACTGAGTGACAAAGGCAATCTTGTCACAGGAGCGTTATTCAAACTGCTGTTAAGACTCGACACCAAGCATGTACCTGTTCTAAGTGTGTGTGCATGCTGAATGATATTACCTCCTGCATAT
Source organism: Glis glis (assembly GCA_004027185.1). NCBI lineage: Eukaryota > Metazoa > Chordata > Mammalia > Rodentia > Gliridae > Glis > Glis glis. The sequence goes on along the minus strand of PVJS01005753.1, from coordinate 28,733 downwards.
CTCATGTTTCTCTTGTAACATGTTTCCTTATGTTTCAGGCCTTGGAGTGTAAGAAATCTATGAACAATAGATTTATGAGTATCTAGAAATCCAAAGATTGGTTGCTATTTGTTTGTTTAAAATATTCTTGAATGAAAGAAAAGGAAGGCTTCGTTTGTTTTGAAGGAAAAAAAAAATAGTTCCTGTCCCTAAGTGCCTATTGGCGAGCTAATTGCCTTAGGGATTAGGGATGGGCATGTCTATGAATAGTCAGTCACTCAAACTCAGAACTGTTTCCTGTAGTTGATTGGAATCTACTGTTTAGAGTTCTTTCATGGATTTTAATTATCAACCTTTCTTTTCTAAGCTCTAGATCTATTGCCCATCCCTAGGAGAGACTTGCTTCTATTAGAGTTGTTTTTGATGGTCTCAAGATGAAAAAATGATGACTTTAAACAAAAGGCTCCAAGATATTGGAGCCATTTTTGTCTCTGGTTCCCAAAGAATATTCTTGAAATCCTGTCACTACATGGAAAATGTATACTTTGCAGGTAGGGCAACAGGTCCTAAGGGGGATCGTCAGGGATTCTTCTAGTTCATGGATACTTGGAGTGTGTGACACTGAGGGTTCCTTCCAGTTCTAATATGCAGGAATGTGGGGGTCCCTTTGTCTACAGCTTTCATTCCATGTGGAAGACACCCAGCGTTGACTTGTTTTATGTCCATGGTAGGGAACTCACTACTTTAGCAATGCATATTATTTGAGGTTTCTGTAATTGTGTGAATTTTTGTCTTCAAGAAAAATCTGCCTCTCCTACCCGCATAACTCCCATGGAATCTCTCTTCATATGACTGATCTTTAGTTCTGTCCATTCTTCTCTAATTCTTTCTTTCTTGGGGTACACATTTCTTGGGTATTCACTGCTATGCAGACCTTTCATCATTTTGGCCACCCTTGTCTGTAGAAGCTAAAATTACCCATGGTCCATGTTAGAAGGTGCCATGAAGAACTGATGGCATTCAGTTGAATAGAAGTGAATGTCTAGACTAGTGGTGGAATGGTATCCTAGATATGGTCTAACCAGAGCAGAGAATACAGAGGCTAAGGAAACCCTTTCTGGAGACTTCTCCTGTTCTTCTTTATTGGAGAAACATCTGCCAAAAATGATCTAGGCTTATAGGCAATGCCTAAGATTTGGTATGTCTGCTTGGATATCTAATGTACCATGTAAAATCAAATGTCTACAATCCAAACTGTAATCTCTAATCTGATACCGGATAATATCTGGTTCCTCCTCTTCACTTTGCTATTTCTGAGTGAGACCCAAATCTTCCATGCATGTCTTTTCACTCCTTTTCCTCTACCATCTCCTTCCAATTGGTTATCAAATTTCTTCATTGGCATTCTGCTCTAGTCCCTTTCCCAATTCCAATCCAGCCTTCAGATAATATAAAGGAGTGTGCAACATGCAGGGCGTTCCCATAATACATTATAAAGTCAGTCTTTCTTAGGTCACACTGAGGAGAGGATTGCTACCAAACAACTGCTTCTTTGGCAATACGAATTTGCATTTTGCTAGAACATACCCAAGTGGGAAAAAGTGCATGTGGCAGAAAGAAAATGGAGAATGAAGATATCCATCTTCTTAAAGGGCCTAATGTTGAAAAGGCCATGAGAGGGACATGTTCTCAAAATGAGTCATCATCTACAAATTGTTAAAATGAAAGTTCCTCAGGCCACAGCTGCACTCAGAGGAGCGGGACAGAAGTTCTGATTGAGAACTTTGATTTCCCACAGACTGAGTTTTAAATGAAATTTGGAAAGGTTCCCTGACATCAAAGGCTGTTCCTTTTGGCTAATCGATTGAGTATGTTGTGCCGTCCTTCCCTGAAGCCCCCACGACTAGGAACATATGTCAGATGCTCCCTTTGCCAGTAATTGGAAGGCTCATGACAGTAAAACATCCTTTTTCTAAGTAAAAGAAAGGGTGGTCCCAGGGAATGTTAATGTAGCAGAGAATAGCAATGATTTACTTCTCCCTGAAAAAAAATATACAAAGTTGGGTCAACCCCTATCTGAATATCATCTGCATAATTTGAAAATAACACATGGGAGGGAATAGGTCCAACCTCACTATCCTGTTCACATTTACATCTGGAACAGCTGCCAGGGCCTCTCGGAGTTGATTTTGTTCAGTTCTGCAGGGCCGATTTGAAACCCAGGCAGAAAATGAAAGTGAGTGAATTTACCTCTGGCATTCAAAGAAATGCTTTTGGTCAAAGTGAGTATTTCTGACCATGACTCATTTTCAAAAGAAGCATTGAATTCGCTTTGTCATCTTTGCCTGGATCGGGCTCAATCGGCCCTTTTATGATTTTTAAAATATCCTATATAGCTGGGATGGCATTTATTAGGCTTCAGCTATTCAATATTGCATTTCAATGTATAAAAGTCACTGTTCAATTGAATATTGAGTTTTCTAAGGAAGTAAACCTACAGAAAAGAAATTTGCAAGAATCTAAAATAAATGAGTTTGAGGAAGATCAAACTGCCCTTTTGGCTGTTTCGAAGATCAAAAGATCTCTCTTTTATAGAAATCAGGAGCAGTTTGAATAGCCTCTTTCCTCTACTGTAAAGCCCCATTTTCCCACTATCATTGATAGCTTGGGACTGCACCATAATGGTATGAAAGGCCTTGGGGGAGAGAGAAGACGGTTTCATTCTCAAAAAGCGCCCAGGACTTTTGCACCTAAAATAACAGGCTTTTAATTTAATTTAGTCTGGAGCCCAGTAGAGCAAGCAAATGAAAATCTGTCCTCAGCTCCTTCAGGAGTTGGGTGGCTTTGCAGGGCACAAAAGGGTCTCCTAATAATAATAATATTAGTTATTATTATTATTATTATTATTATTATTGTCTTGGTACTGGAGATTGAACCCAGGGGCATTTACCTCCAAGCTACATCCATAGTCCTTTTTTTTTTTGCGGTACCAGGGATTGAACGCAGGGGTGTTCTACCTTGCCCCCGGCCCTATTTTTTATACTTTATTTTGAAACCGGGTCTCACGAAGTTGCGGAGGGCCTCATTAAGGAGAGAGAGAGAAAGAGCGAGCTGAGGCTGGCTGCGAACCCGGATCCTCCGGTCTCTGCCTCCCAAAGTACTGGGATTACAAGAGTGCACCACCACGCCCGGCTAATTTTTTATTTTGAAACAGGGTCTTGCTAAGATGCAGAGAGTCTCACTAAATTGCTTAGGCTGGTCTTGAACCTGCGATTCTTCTGTCTTAGCCTCCCAAGTGCTGGGATTATAGGCGTGTGACACCACTCCTGGCTTATATAATTATTTTTAAAGGCTGCTATGTATCGTTGTTTCCTGTAGGAGGGGCTGGATTATACATATGAACACTGTCTTTGAGCCCCCACTCCCGTGTTCTGCATAACCTTAGGAAGTTACCTAATCTTTCTAGAGCCCAATAGTTCAATGTGTAAGGTAGGATAACACTATGTACTTCATGGGCTTAAGCTTTTTCTGATTCAGAGCCTTTGCTCACTGTTCCTTCAGTGGGGTAAGGAATTAAGAAACTTAACTTACTCATCAGTATATTAAATGAAAACAAAAGCAAAATGTTTGCTGAGTGAAATTCATTAAGTTTAGTATATAGTGATTAAGAAATGGTAATTCTTCCTGTCCACCAGTACTGTAAACTCTTGTAGGCCAGGGTGAGCCTCACCTCTCCATCACAACCTTGCAAGGGCTTGAGGTGGAGGCTCTACAGAGTAGCTGATCCAGGAATGTGTGTCAATGTACAGAGGGACGTTGACCACTATGACCCTCCATCCCATTTCTTTCTTCCCCTGCAGGCTTCTGTCTTCTTTCAGAGAGTGCATTATCAACTTCCAGGGAAAAGCTGAGACCCTTGTTTATTCACTTTTACTTGAGGTAGGATAGAAGAGATTAATGAAACATAGAAAAGAGACATAAAGGAAGAACAAGAAAAATGTAACTTTTATATGGATGCCTGTGGCAAAATTCCCCAATACCTTACTCCTCAAGCCAGGCCTATCACCTCTCCTCCACCCCTCGCCAGGTGTGTTAGTTCCAAATTTCTGAAGGATTTACAAGTTTTTACTAATTACCCAGAGCACTACTGACTATCCTCAAAGAGGTCTCTATTGATCAAGACAACCTCACAGAAGATCTGGAAAGGTGGTCAGACACCATATGGGAAATTCACTCACTTGCAAAAAACCTTGAACTGTAAATTATCCAACCTAGGATTAGTTAAGCAGGAAAGATATTTGTTGGTTAGAGGACAGAGGTCACACAAGAGTATTCTCCTTGGGAACTGTTTAGCTATCCCACCTGTAAATGATTTAAACAAAAGAGTAATCTCTGCTTGGGAGGCTGAGATAGGAGGATCACAGGTATGAGGCCAGCCTTAGCAACTTAGGGAGATCCTCAACCACTTAGCAGGACTCTGTTGTAAAATAAAAAATAAAATAGGGCTGAGGGTGTAGCTTGGAGGTAGAATGCCCCTGTGTTCCATCCCCAGTACCAAAACAAAAACAACAATGACAACAAAACTAATCTCCTTGGGCACTATTAGCCAGTTCTTAAATAGTCTAAACAAAAAGGATAAGACAGGACAGGCCTGTTAGGACACTGAAGATGACCAAAACACCCTAAAGCATCTTATAAGTACGGAACTGATGTCATCCTCAAATACCTCCTCCTACCCCCCTCCAAAGTCTCCTATAAAAGAAGAGCCATAGCCAGGTGTGGTGGCTCATGCTTGTAATCCCAGTACGTGGGAGGCTGAGACTGGAGGATCTGGGTTCGCGGCCAGCCTCAGCTACTTAGTGAGGCCCTCCGCAACTTCGTGAGACCTGGTTTCAAAATAAAGAATAAAAAATAGGGCTGGGGGTGTAGCTCAGAGGTAGAATGCCCCTGGGTTCCATCCCCAGTACTGCAAAAAAAAAAAAAAGAGCCGTGAACCTCCAAATGTGTCTCTCACTCTGGAGACAGCCCGCATGCTACCTTCAATGTATATTACTTGCTTTCCTAAATAAATCTCTGTCCATGTCTGTGACTGGCTTGTGCTGAAATTCTTTTCTGTCATGTAAGCTAAAGAACCCGCCAGTCCCGACTTGCCTTCCTCTCTCTCCCTGACTGGGAACTCCTCTGGATCCTTCATGGAATAAATCCTCCTCCTGTGACATACTAAAACGTTTATCTTTATTGGGAAGCTTCTGGTTTCATAGAGAGCTCACAGGAGAGGTCTGCAGTGAGAGACGAGAAGCCATGGCTACCGCATCGCGTAGAGCGGGAGAGTTGGAGATATCAGCCCATTGAGCCTTAGGTCAACTCTCTCATACTTTAAAACATGACCAACCCTATTATTATTACCATCAACCACTAACAACAACTTCTTCAAAGTTTAGAAAACCTTTGTCTCCCTGTCTAAGAAAAAAAAATCCCTATCGACATTGTAGGCCACTTATGGTTGGTTGGTCACCACTACAATTTTTTTGCTTTGGTTAAGGGAACTCCTCATAGGGATTCACTTTATTAGTTGTTCGAACTTATTGTGAATTAGTTTATCAACCCAATTTATCTAAGAAGATGAGGGAACAAGTATCGAGGCAGGAAGTATTTCTTTCAGAGTTTGATTGTAGATAACAGAATTCAGTGTGGCTGTTTTTAGCAGAGATTGATTTCGTACAATGAATAAGGAGCTTACAAAAATCACTAGATGGGCTGGAGGACTTGATAGGAGGCAGAACTTCCAGGAATCACACCTCAGGCCTGGACCACTGAGACAGCTACTGCCTCTGCCATGGTCAAGTCAGTGAATAAGGAGGTTATCTCTACAACTGCCTACTCTTGCAGGTCACCCTTTCTATCCAGCCCCCTTGCCAGCCATGGGGCTAGCACCAGGACCCTGGGTCCTCTGTCATAGCTCCTGCATGTTTCCACACTGTGTCGCTTAGCAGAAGTCATGGGGTGCAGCCTCTACCACAATGTCTGCCTCAACTGTCTACGTCTCAGGGGGAATGTCTGCTTACCTGAAGCTAGGTTTCACAAGGGCCTTACACTGCAGGGGATTCTGAGAAATGAAACCATTCGCTTGTTCTTCAGCCTCTGGAGGGCCCTGCAGGAGCTCTGAGGTACTTGGCATGGACCAGAGTGAACCAGTCTGCAAGACCCTACCATGGGGGCTATGTGAGGGAGGAGCTAGGGGAACATTTTTGAGGGAGAAATAAATGGAGAGGGGGCTAAAAACAACCTTGACTGACCTCACAATTTTGCCTAGAGCTACTTATTAAAAGGAGGCATGTTAGGAATGCCACATCAGGGAGATGGTATTGTTTTCTTTGGATAGGTGGTTTTGAGGTCTGTGTGTAAACTTGCCTAAATAAATAGTTTCTGTCTCCTAAGCCCCTGCCATTCGTGGTGGAGGCATCTGAGTTCCCTCCTTAGCTGAGGAAGAAAGGCCCCCACTCCTCCTATGGTCTCTTCAGACTCACCTACGACTGGGAGGACTTCTTCAGGCTGGTGTCCATTTGGCTTAGAAAATGCCCAGTGACAGTTCAGGAGAAGAGAAGCTTCAGATATGACCCAGGAAGGTGCAGCCCTTTCATCTATGGGGTCTATCACCATTTCCCCATGAGGAGACCCAAACGTGAGTTTGAAGTCTCTAGATATTGATGGGTCATGAAAGGCTCTCTAGATTTTGGAAACAGGAAGTTGATGGTGCTATCTTGCCGTCATCTTTTTAACATTCAATCCAGCAAAACACCTTAAGCTTTAATAAACATCTTCTCCTTTAATAGTGTTGACTCCAAGCTAATAAGGCAACCAGCGAATCATGTGAAGGTAAATTTCTCATTAACGATTTATTTAACTTTGTTGAAGAGAGCAATTCCAACTTCTGCTAATTGAGTTTGTAACAAAAACATGGATCCATTTTACTACCACCCTCAGGACCTTAATCAAACTCTGGGAAAGGTAAAGTTACTTTCATTAGCCGACTAAGGTGGTAAAAATCCAGGATGGGATGGAAGGTACCAGAACACTGTTAAATTCCAGAAACTTCAACAGGATTATAAAGCAGAGGCACAAGCTGGCATTTCACAATGTTTTGGGGCTCACTTGCCAGAGGAAGAACGCTTTTGACGTGGAGCCAAGGCTGGATGCATGTAAGACTTTGAAGATGCTGGCTTTGGTACGGGGGTGATATATTCAACTTTCCCCTTTATTTCAGATTTCTCTGTGGAATGAGGAGGAGAGAGCTGGGTAGACCTGCGAGAGGACTTGCCTTTTTCAGCTGATCCAAAGCCTTTCCCTATGGCTCCAGGAGGTGGCTATAATTTAGGAGTTTCATAACGAGGCTTCCTGAAGTGACGGCCCTGTGGGCAGAGGGACATGCCGCGTGCTTGTGATCGGCAGTGATTGAATTCGAAGGGATTTAATAATTCTTCCTGAGATTCTCTGCTTTTTCTTCAGACTTTCCTCTGGAAGCCTGATTAAATGCGTATTATTTCTTCTTAAGTGATTTTACAGGTCGTTTATTTTGGATTTATGAGCATCAACACATTTTAAAAGGTATTAGCGAGCTGTACTGCTGATACTTGTTCTCTAAATCATTAACTCCACTCCCTATCTGCATCAGATAACAAGAAATCTTTCAAATATTACTTTGGAATTTTTTCTTTTGCATTCATTTCAGCAACAATATTTTTAAATCACCTATATGTGCCAAAAATTGTGCTAGGTTCTAGAAATAGCCAGTGAATAAGAGAGACCTGGATCTTACTGGAAATTTAAAAAGAAATGTTTGGTGACATCTATATTATTGTGAAATTATGGAGAATGAATTGGAATTGGAATTAATCTTCCTTTACCATTCAGTACCCCATGTATTGAACCAAGGTCTATATGGAGAGGCACTAGCAGGATATGGTTCTTTTGTGTTTTTGATGTGTGTTGGTGTGTGATACTGCTTAACTAGAAAGAGAAGGCGAGTGGGGGGAAAGCTACACCTTCTTCCCTCCTCACCTTCTCCCAAGGTACCTGTCCCATAGAATTTGAAATTGTCCAATTGTTCCAAGTCTGTAGCTTGAAAAGTGCCCAGTGCTGGTGGAAATCTTTGCCATTACCCATCTGGGGAGGAATATCTGAGCTTCTATAACTGCATATAAAACCTCTTCTTTGTGTCCCATTCACGGGGTTGGGGTGTGGGGTGCTGGGACAAGTTGGAGTCAATAAAGGAAGAAAGATGAAGTGAATCTTTTGAATCTCAGTGGCGAAAATAATCAGAAGGTCTAAAAGAGATGACTGGAGCTACCTGTTAAGCCGGAGGGGTAAGGCAAGTGAAATCAAGGTCAGACACCACATCATGAGCCGATGGGTCTGGTGTGCATTCAGAGAGGAGGCCGTGGAGAATGCTGGGGAGTGGGGGGTTGGGTCTCTGTATTTCTCAGAAGCCAGGTTTCTAAGTGTTATGGGTAGAGAGATGTAAGCTGAAAAGCTCTTGGTAGGGCCCCATACACAGAGCCTGCCAGAAGTGGTCCGCTGTGAGGCAGCGAGAGGTCCCTCCCCTTAGGACAACTTTTCACTTCACCCACAGCTTTGGGAGACCGGGGTGAAAAATGCAGAAGGGCCAAGCATGCTGCCTTTTCTCAGGAGAAAACCATAGTAACCCAAAGCAGGGGAGAATTCAGCAGTGTAGATGAAGCTTAAAATGAACACCTCTGTCACCTGTCTCATCTGCCTCTTCTGATGGTTCCAGGATGCAGACAGATAGCTAGAGAGAAGATGGTTTTCCTTACCTGACAGATGATGAACCTGAAACCATCAAGAGTAAGTAAGTTCAAGGACCCTTGACTAGGGAGGGTCAGACTTAGGACTCCAGCCCAAATCTCCCCATTCTTAGCTGCCATTCTCTTTCTATTGCAGTTCACCAATATTCACACGATATGTAATAGAAGCAAATGATGAAACAGAGCTTTGCAAACAACATTGACCCCCTAAGACAAGTGTAGGATTGCAGTCAAGTTCCTGTGATTCTTTTGGAGGCTTTAGCAATTCCCCTGGGTAGTCTCCCCTTTCACCTTTCTGGCCTGAGAAGGCACTGGTAGAAAGGTACCTCTGGGATTGACTGTACTTGCTTCCCCTAGCATGCAGACCAGCATTCAATCTACAGCCACAGTCCACAGGGTAATTAAAGTGGTGGAGGACCAGGAAATATTTTATTCAGTAAGACTTCACTCATTTGCTTATTCGGTTGCTGAATTATCTTCCAGAAATAAATCAGAAAGTTTTACCATTCTATTTGCTCGCTTTAGTTGGGAAATCTGAGGGAAATGAGTTTAATTCACCATTCCCATTTTTAATTAAAACTTTTCACATTTCAAGCTTTTTGACAGAAAAAAAGACAAGAAATATTGTGTGAAAGGCAGCTTTGAGAAGACACAATCCATGTGTAATTGCTTGAGAGCAAGAAGGGTTAAAAAAGGCAACAACAGAAAACCTGTTCGTTTTTGCTTGCTTAAAAAAAAAAACAACTCGAACCATCTCCAAATGTAGTTTAATCCATTTTCAGACTCTATACATTATGCATCAAGATTTTGTACAAAAGGAATTTGAGAGGAGCTTTTGCATGAAACCACTTCAGTGGATTAAATTTGCAGTTCAGCACATTAGACTCAAAAAGTGTACAAGACATTTTGAAAGCTCTGTCTCTGTCTTTTATGTGCATGGTTCCGACTTCAGGTAAATAACTTTTTTAAGAATGAGTGGATTCTAGCAGCTGTCTTTAAGAAAAAAATTAGGAAAGGATTTGGTCTTCCTTCCACTTAGCTTAACAATGACTCTGAATGTTTGAAGAACAAGAAGCATCATTGATCTAAGCAGTTCTGTGTATCCTAGTATTCTTTCTGGCAAAGCTGTCCTATCCAAGGTGGAAAAGCTGATGTGAAAGACATTTCCAAAGGGAATCACACAGGTAGCTCCATAATACCTGCAAACTCCACCCAGCTTCAGTTCAGAGTTGTGTGGCCACTTTGATAGAACATCTGGATGGAAAGTACAGAATCAGTCGTCTGGATGTCTTACCTACCAGATGCCCAACAAATAGAGACCACATCTGGATGTTTGGAGGACCAATGACACTTTTATTTCCTGTTTTTTAAATAAAATATTGAGATCTTGGAAACATAGTGTGCATTTTCTCTTATCCTGGAGACCAAGCACCACTGGAGGAACATGCTTTATGGAATTCAGGTTGAGTCAGGAACACCCAAAGAGCAACCCATTCCTGGGCTGTTAAAGATGGGAGGACTGGACTGTGGCATCATTAGTTATGAACCATGGGCCCTCCAAACAGTCCAAAGAATATCTGAAAATTTCTATAGTAACCCTTATTTTTCTAAGTGTTGAAAAGTTCCTAGTGGTGTGACTGGTTGCCTAGGCTACCACACTGTATGGACAGGTCTGGTCCTTTCCAGGCAACAGAAGAGCAGGACAGTGACCAATGAGAGGGGAGTGTTCTACTTTGAACTTTCCACTGGGCTGCTGATTAATTTTGAAATCCATAATTTATGGATGCTGTGAATTCAGTGCAACATAGTTGTTGAGGTGTCTCTATTCAAATTGGATCCCATTAACTTTATGGTGTGATGAAATGGCTGAATCATAAGGACTTGGAGCTGAAGTGATGTGCAGTCTGAAAGTACTTCTGAAGACTGGCAGCTTCAATGAGTATGATTTGATGCATCAGATTGGGAGAACAAACCTAAAGAGATACCACCTCACATATAGCAAGGATGTGAGAACTCAGCTTCGAGAGTGGCGGTCACTCTCACATGTACAGTGGAGCTGCTATTCAGCATACATTTGTTTTTATTTCAGAATACTTGATTTTTGGTGGAGGAATTTTGATGAAAGGCTTAGTGGTCTGCCATGAAAATGGTTTCCAAACATTAAAGTACCTCAGCAATAATTGGGGGGATTACTAAAAATGTCAATTTCCAATTATTTCCACCTCCTGATTCTGAAAGGCTGGTGTGGGATGAGACCTCATGGGAGAAACCCTGAGGTAGTGACTTTGCATTTGGAGAAGGGCTATGTTCCCTGCATGGCCTGCCTCAGTGGGTAGGATGAGAGCCAAGACCCAGAACTAGACTTCTTCGTATTTTTCCTTCAGGTCATTCCATCATCTACTTAGTTCATGTCCATCCGGATGGATATTTATGACATGGAAATGATCAGTGCTATGAAAGTCACACATGCCATGTTGGAGAAGAAGAACATGGGGTGGCACGAAGAATGAGTGGCATATTGCAATTTACCAAGTGTGAGTTCTGACATCTCATTTGAAAATTTAAAGCATGCCTTAGCACAGAGAGGTTCAATGGAAGATGCACAATACTTCCCATATTTGAGTCAATTTTAGGCAGTTCCTGACAGCAGTGTACAAAATATTTTTATTTCTGCACTTCCTTTAATGGGTTTCTTTGACTTTAAATACACCAAAATTTACATGTCAGTGCACTTAAATTCCAGAATTGATTAAATCAAACACTTTTCATCATTGCTGATAATTTGTACTTACTCTTTAACTTGTGAATTCTTTGTTCAGATCCTTTGCAATTGTTCTGTTGAGTCATTAGCATTTTTGTATTGATTTTAAAGAGCTGTTTATATATTAAAGTTAGTAATTCCATCTTGCTGAAAGTATTTTTCTTAGTGTTTTTGTATTCTTTCATGTTTATGGTGAATTTTCTCTTTTATGGAGAGGTTTAAAATTTTCCTACAGAAAAATTAAAATTGCTTTTCACCTGTTTTTATTTTCATTAGTTTTATTTGGAAAAGTGCTCTCTGTCACAGATCAGGAAAATTATCACCCATACTTTCTTATAGCTATTTTGTAATTTTAGATATATTTTGTAAAATATAACATAAAATATAAATATACAGCCCATAAATATTTTTTCCTCAAATAATTAGTTGTTCCAGCACCATTTCTTATAGGTTACTTTCTCATTGGTTTACACGATAACTACCATTTCTTGTATACTTAGATGCAGTGTTAAATATTTTTAATAAAGTTTCAGTATTAATGGATATATATTTCTTTTGATTTTATCACCATTCTAGTATAATTATTTTAACTCCATTTTACAGATGAGCAGACTGAAGCTTAAATGGCTCAAACTGCATTTACTGATAGGCAGAGCTGAGAGGAATCTCAGGATCTGGTGATTCCAAAGTCTACAGACTCAATAAATAAATTGGGTCCAAGCCTGGCATGGTGGCACAAGTCTGTAATCCCAGTTCTTGGGAGGCTGAGACAGGAGGATTGCAGGTTCAAGGACAGCCTCAGCAAGTAGTGAGACTCTAATCAACTTAGAGAGACCCTGTTTCAAAATAAAAATTGAAAAATAGGGCTGGGGGTAGAATGCCCCTGGGTCCAGTTCCCAGTTCCACAGTTAATTAATTAATTAATAGTCCAAATAAATTTTATCATAAAACAAATTCTTAGTAAAGAGCATTATTTTAGTTTTTAATCTAATTGGTTTCTATTTCTGCAGCAATATCATACTTCTAAGTGTTTTAGTTTTATAATATTTTTTAGGTCTGAAAACCTTTGCTCCTCCTACTGGCTCACTATTCATGTTGACCTCAGACTAACATCAGCAGATACAAAAATACTTCCTGAGATTTTCCATGGAATTACATTTAAAACTTGACATCTGTACTATGTTTAAACTTTGCATCTAGCAAAATGTCCTTTAGAAGAGTTTTATAATTTTCTCTTGGACAGGTTCTTTATATTTCTTATTGTCATCTCAAGTATTTTGTATGTTGTTGCTATTAGAGATTTTTTCCATCATACTTCCTAACCATTATTATTTTATGGAAAATCTATTTTTAATACTTATTTTTTCATCTGACTTCTTACTGATTTTTTAGAATAGTTTTTCTCATGTAGTTTTTTCAGTGTAGAAAATCATATCCACAAATAATGATTTGAACTTTGTGTTAACTGTGTAATTTCTACATGTTGTCTCGTTGCACTGGTAGGAAAAGCAACATACTAGTGTTGAAAATAGTCATTCAGCTAGCACAGTGATCATTGATCGGCCATCTGTTCTTCCTTTCACAAAACATTCATGAAGTACCAACTCCACGCTAAGCTCTGTGTGAGACCTTGGAGATAGAGCCCCGAGCAAGACAGGGACATTTCCCAACATTTCAGAGTTACATCTTGGACTGGAGACACATTTTTTTTTTCAGTATTGGATATTGAACCCAGGGCAGGCATTTTTTATTTTGAAACAGGTTCTCACTAAGTTGCTGAGTGTCTCACTCAGCTTGGTGACAGACATTTAACAGGTAATTATATAATCGATTTAAATCACAATGCCTTTTTCATTCTTGACTTTAATGGTGTTTCCATTTTACCTGGTGTTTCAATTTTGCATCAATTTAAAATAGTCTTTAACGATGTTTGCCTAAAGTGATTTTCAAGTTTTTTTTTTTAATCTCAGGAATGTCTTGAGTTTTAGGGAATGACTTTTCAACATTGTTTCCTTTTACATATTTTTAGGTCATCCATTTTGTAACCAGTAAACCCGAGGCTCCACGGAGTAACCTGACATGCTGACACAATGCCATTGGTTTTGACCCAGTCCTTCCTGGAATCTGGCTCCAGAAGGCATCTCAGTGCTACAAGGTCAGTGTATCTATTTGCTGAATGCTGTGAGCTGGCCAACATATCTAATTTAGATCCAAAACTTCTTCAAAACAAGAACCATTCCTGGGAAGCTCACTGTGCTTCCCTAGGTGGAAACTGTGGCTGAGCATTCTAAGGATTGCTAGGGCCAGGCCTTCCTCACTGCCCAGGGAGGACAAGGACAGTCCTCAGCTTATGGTAGGTGGCCCAGAGGCTGGTGGATGGGCAGTGACCCAGAAGACTAGGGTGCAGCGTAAACCTTTCAGAAGCAGTGTTTACTTCTTCTTAGTGGGGAAAGAAAAGTTAAACAGAATGTATGGAAAGATACAGAGAAAAAAATTAAAATTCACCTTTAATTTTACCATCAAGAGATAACCCCCATTTTCTTTAAAGGCCTAGTCTTTACCTATCAATCCTCCCCAACATATCATAATAAATATTATTTTTCAGTTTATATTATATCATGAACAATGTCCCCATTCTGTAATTACCCTATTATTTTGTTTTGGTTCCTCAGTTTAATCCTGGCCCATGAGCTTTGCTTTGTGATGTTCTGGTCATTCATCTGGCTCTTCATCTTGAAATAGTTCTAACAAATAAAGAAGTCTGTGAGGACACCTTGAGTAAAGACACTTAACTAAATCTGAAATGGCCACACTTGGCTGAATGAGTGATGACCGTGTCATCAAAATTTCAGCAGGAAGGAGATGGTAATAAGTCACCATGAGGCCAGCACCTTAAAAGCTGAATGAGTTTGCTTTAGAAAATTTCTAACTATTTTTCATAGTTGGGTTGAAATGCAGTAGCTTCCTCTAAAACAAGTGTTTTTAAACCACACCCAACTCAGAAATAATCTACAGCAGTAGCATAATCTTTGAAAAGGAAGAAAAGATTTAGCTATCTATGTATCTATTACTGTATGTATGTAGATATCTTTCTATGTCTGAATTTGGAAATAATGAATGATGAGAATGCCAGGACATTCCAAGGTACAAAATGTTATAGAGAAAGAATCACTTGGTGGAGTAGAAATGGCAGTTGCCAGCCCAGTAGACATACCATCTCTTTTTTTCTCAAATAGATTTCCAAGTTTTGCTCAACTCCTGGCTGACTGTGTTTTCTGGGCCATTCCTCAGCCCCAGTTGGTGAATCCAAACTCCTCCAAATCACTTATGATAATTCTACTTTCCTTGCTAGAATCCACTTTAGGATTGGCTATTGGAAACAGCTCTGGCCAAAGGGACACAGAAGAAATTCTGCTGACAAGTTTGGCTAAAGTTTTTCTTATTCTTAAAAAGAGATACAAAAGAAGAAAAAGCTCCTTTTGTTTGATCCTTTGGTCCTTTTGTGAGGATGTTGTTGCCATCCTGGGACTATGTAGAGACAACTCTAAGGATGAAAGTCAAGATACCAAAGAGCTCACCATGGGTAGAAATACCTGGGCTCTCCATTATGTTATTGAAGCTCTGACTTCCTTTCCTGTTAGATAATATAGTGTATTTTTGTTGATGCCTGAGACATTTTGAGTGGAGGATGTTGCTTATTTTCAGCCAAAAGCATTCTATCTGATTCAGGTGGTCACCCATAACAAATTAACAGGTAGTGACTGGGCATGTTTGAGGGAGGGAAAATTCTCTCTATTACAAGCTCTATCTATGCTTCCTGCCTTTCATTTTAGCCTATGAAACTGTCTACTACCTAAACCAGAATAATAACTGGGTATAGTTACTATCCATAGTAGCTAACTTATCAATATTTGCTCTAGTAAGGGCCTTAGCCAGGTTCCTGGAGTAGGTATTTAGTAAATAATTTTAGGGGATTAAGGAATATATCAGTTAAGAAAATAACCATAGCCTAAGAGAAAGCATATTAGCAAATTAATAATTTAGGGTCTTATTTATAATTTTCTTATATTAGAGAAATTCCAAGTGAATCATAGTTATCTAAAAATTTACTACCCTCACTTAAAGAAGAAAATATTTAAGGTGTGGTCCTTGATAGGAAATTTTTGGGTGTAATTCATCATACTTATAAGGTTTAATCAATTATTTCATAGAATGTCAGTTGAGGAGGGACTGTGGGCTTATATAAGCTATGAAGTAATTACCTTATATAGTAAGACTACTAGCAGGCCCTTAGTTAATGAATTTGCTGGTGGCTTTCCCACATCCATATAAGAAATGTTACGTATGCATACACACTGAGAGACATATCAATTGAGTTAATCAGGGGTAGCTATATTGCTGCCATAGATAGACCCAAGAATGGAGGTGGCTCTAAGAAATGGAATTGAGCCGGGCATGGTGGCACACGCTCGTAATCCCAGTACTTTGGGAGGCGAAGACCGGAGGATCCGGGTTCGCGGCCAGCCTCAGCGCGCATGCGCGCGTGCACGATCGATCGATCGATTGATCGATCGATCTCTCTCCTCTCTCTCTGTCTCTCTCCGTCTCTCTGTCTCTGTCTCTCTGTCTCTCTCTCTCCCTCTCTCTCTCTCTCTCTCTCTCTCTCTACCTAGCAAGGCCCTCCGCAACTTCGTGAGACGCGGTTTCAAAAATAAAGCATAAAACAATAGGGCCGGGGGCGTAGCGCGGAGGTAGAACGCCCCTGCGTTCAATCCCCGGAACCGCAAAAAAAAATAAAAAAAAAATGGAATTGTATTTCTTGCTCTTGAGACAGTCTAGATGTGTGCTCCTTGTTGGTGACTGCCTCCTCTCAGGTGGTCAATCTGGAACCCAGGTTGGCAATTACCTTCCAATTGTCCCTGCCCTTGCTGCCATGCCACTCCCAAAGGGGGAAGAGAGCATGAAGGAGATGTTGTTTGGTTTTGAGCTGCACACACCCTTAAAGGGGCATGTTGTGCTTCTGCTCATTTTCCATGGGTTGGGACTTAGTGATAAGATTGCACCTACCTGCAAAGGTGCTTCGGTGAATGGGAGAATGGATCTTGGTGGACAGCTTCCAGTACATATGAGCATAGCAGCAAGAACATCAGGCTGCAGAAGTATTCTAATACAGGGGGTGGGGCATCCTCCCTGCTTTCTTCTCCATTCTCCCCACTGCAATTAAGAGTAATTTTGTTTATTTGGTACTGGGGGTTGAACCTAGGGGCATTCTACTTCCAAGCTACACTCCCAGTCCTTTTTTAAAAAAAAAATTGAAACACGATCTCACCAAGTTGCTGAGGATCTTGCTAAATTGCTGAGGCTGGTCTCAAACCTATGATCCTCCTGTCTCAGCCTCCCAATTACTGGGATTACAATTGTGCACCATCACACCCAGCTTAGTGATGTTTGCTTAGTGCAAATGTGTTTCTCCTTCACCAACTACCTCCACATCTCTTTACTTACCCATTCATCTTCAGTTTTGGAAGACACTCTTCCTCAGAAAGCTCCAGCCACAGTTTTTTACATCTACCTTCCACGTTCTTTTTCCACAGGGATTTTGCACTTATTCGTCCCTTGGCCTGCAGAGGCTTTTCTCCTCTTTACTTATTCATTTCCTATTTATCTTTGAAGTGTGACTCTCCTAGTAGAACGTTTCATGATCTGGTCAAATTCCTCTGTATAAGCTCTCATGGCTGGGTAAACTTCTTTTCATAGCACCCACTATAGTTTTTTTTTTCTTCTTTTCTTTGTGGTGTTGGGAATTGAACCCAGGGGTGTTCTACCTCTGAGCTATACCCCCAGCCATATTTTTATTTTTTATTTTGAAACAGAATCTCACTAAGTTCCTGAGGGTCTCACTAAGTTGCTGAGGCTGGCCTCGAACCTGCGATCCTCCTATCTTAGCCTCCCCAGTATTGGGATTACAGGTGTGCACCATCACACCCAGCTTCATTATAGTTTTAAAAAGAAATTGTTGGTGTGATTGATTCAGCTTCACCTCTCCTACTAGACTATAAACCTCATATGGCAGTGGTTGTGTCTGCTTTTGTGAGTATATGCTTTGCATAGTTTCTGGCACACAGAAGACACTTAGGAAGCATGTTTGATAAATGAATGAATGCATGAAGATCTGGAGTCTAGTTTAGACACTGTCACGGTTATCCATGTGATCACAGTCTCTCTACTTTTCTGGGCTTCATTTTCTTCCTCATGAAAGGGTTGAACTAGATGATATTTACGACTTGCAGCATCATGGTCCTATGTCCTACTTAAAATTAAATCATGTAGGTCATTACTTTTGTTTAAACATTCCGTTTTATTTCCTGAGCAGATGAAAGAAACCCACAGACATTTTCTTAGCTATTGTAAGGGATTAACTTCTGTGTGGGGCTGGAAGATGAGTACAGGTTGAGCATTGCTAATCACCAAATCTAAAATAAAAAATGCTCCAAAACCTGAAATTTTTTTGAGCATTGACATGATGTCAGAAGTGAAAAATTGAGCCGGGCGTGGTGGCACACGCTTGTAATCCCAGTACTTTGGGAGGCGGAGACCAGAGGATCCTGGTTCGCGGCCAGCCTCAGCTTGCTCTCTCTCTCTCTCTCTCTCTCTCTCTTCCTGTCTCTCTCTCTCTCTCTCTCTACTTAGTGAGGCCCTTCGCAACTTCGTGAGACCCGGTTTCAAAATAAAGTATAAAAAATAGGGCCGGGGGTGTACCACGGAGGTAGAACGCCCCTGCGTTCAATCCCCGGTACTGCAAAAAAAAAAAAAAAAGTGAAAAATTAAACATGACCTGACCTCATGTCATGTCAAAATTCAAAATTCAAGTGAAGTCACAGTCAAAATTCAAGTGTACCACAAATATTGTATAAAAGTATCCTCAGCTTAAAGGAATATGAAACACAGATGAATATCTATCTCACTATACATATCCAAATATTCCAAAGTTCAAAAAAATTTAAAATCCAAAGCACTTCTGATCCGAAGCATTATGGATAAAAGATACTCAACCTGTATGATGTTACTTTTGTTCTGGTTGAATTTAGGCCATGGTTTTATGAAGGCCACGCACTGACAATGCATTAATTAATATAAAATGTCACTGGTATAAGAACAGGGGTTATTCCTTTTCTCCTTTTGATTTTGAGATCAATACTCAATAAAAAAGATTAATATCCAGGCTATTTTAGCCTTGTTTTCAGTGATAGGATGGCAGGTGATGTGATCATTACCACACCTGGCTAGATGGCATTTATTGATTGACAGTGCTTTCCATATTATATAAGACAAGGACTGCTTATTTAGAGGAGTCTTAACAAGATCCAGAGGACACTT
The DNA here is from genome assembly GCA_004027185.1 of Glis glis. Taxonomy (NCBI): domain Eukaryota; kingdom Metazoa; phylum Chordata; class Mammalia; order Rodentia; family Gliridae; genus Glis; species Glis glis. The sequence continues at coordinate 9,794 of PVJS01005753.1, read as the reverse complement.
ACTTCATTGTGAGCTGTTTGAGAGACTGGAGCCATCCTATAAATGAATGATCTCTTCATTTAAGATTAGCTAATAGATCACATTGTACTATTATGTTGGAGAGTTAGGTGTTTAAATAAATCAGTCTAATCGATGTTTTTATGAAATATGCATATTTTTAGAAAGTTTCAAACTCTATAAGAGAACTGAGACACGTATAGAGAAGCCCAGGAATGGTGAAGTTTGAAGTTTGTAATTACCTCTTTTCCCCCCTCTTTGCAATACTAAGGATAGAATCCAGAGCCGTAAGGCGTGCATGTGAGGCAAGCCCTCTTCCACTGAGCTACATCCCCAGCCTAGTAATTACCTCTTTAAAATGGGATTTGTTTACCACTGTCTTCTTTATGATCATTTGATGACTCTAATCTCTAATTTTTCATGTGCCATTTAGAAGGGTCATTTCATTAATGGCAAAATAGGACTGTGGCCATCTTTCCTTCTAATTAATTTTGTTTTTACCAGTATTCTTTTTTAAAATTAATAGATTTTTTTTTTTTTTGTGGACCGGGGATTGAACCCAGGGGCGTTCTACCTCCGTGGTACACCCCCGGCCCTATTTTTTATACTTTATTTTGAAACCGGGTCTCACAAAGTTGCGGAGGGCCTCACTAAGTAGAGAGAGAGAGAGAGAGAGAGAGAGAGACAGGGAGAGAGAGAGAGAGACAGAGAGAGAGAGACAGGGAAAGACAGAGAGAGAGCTGAGGCTGACCGTGAACCCGGATCCTCCGGTCTCCGCCTCCCAAAGTACTGGGATTACAAGTGTGCGCCACCACGCCTGGCAAATTAATAGATTTTTAAAAGAATAGTTTTAGATTTATAGACACATTGAGAGATATTACAGATGTATGTACTATACTTCTCCCTCACTTTCCCAACATTGTTACTAATCTTGCATTAGTATGATATATTTTATTCAATTAATGAACCAATATAGAAACATTTTTATTCAAGTTAATTATTTATTCATAGCCTTTTAGGTTTCTTTTTTCTACCCCAGAATCCCATCACACTCATCCAGTATACCACATCATACTCATCTAGTATACCACATCACACTCATCCAGTATACCACATCACACTCTCCAGTATACCACATCACACTTGGTGATCACGTCTCCTTAAGCTCCTCTTGGGGGTAACCTTTTCTTGTACTTCCCTTATTTTTGATGACCTTGACAGTTTTAAGGAGTATCAGTCAGGAATACTGTAGTATGTTGTCCTACTGGAATTTGCCTGATGTTTTCCTCAGGATTAAACTAGGGTTATGAATTATGGGGAGGAAGATTACAAAGATAAAGCACCATTTTCACTAATATCAACATGATTCTATAACTGTTTATGTGGACTTGCTCATCCAGCTGAGGTAGTATTTGTCCAGGTTGTTAACTGTAAAGGTACTCTGCCCACCTCCACCCCTTTCATGCCTTATTCTTTGGAAGGAAGTCAGCATGTGCAACAAACACATAAGTTGGAGTTGTGTTCCTCCATTGGAATGGAATATCTACATAATTTATTTGGAATTCTTCTGCAAGGGAGATTTGAATCAAGATTCTTTTGAGTAGAAGGGCTTATTTTGGTTTGGGGATTATCTCAATAAGCATTTTGTGGCTATACTTATGCAAGCTCGTTTGAAAAAGCAGAGGAATATGGTCATGCCAACATGGCGAAGTAGGAAGAGCATTAAATTAGGAATGCTAGGGTCTGAGTTTGCAAACGAGCTTGTTCAATTCCAGGAGCATGACCCTGGGTACATCCCTCTTCTCTGAGAGCTGCTCCTAGTGACCAGGGGTTCTTTGTGGCAATGCAACACAAAGTCCTCTTTACTTACTATCCTTACTGAACAAATATTCCTTAGCAGAGCCTCTGGCTGGCTCCCTCTCGCATTCTGATCTCAACTCAAAATCATCCCTTTCTAGTAAGTTCTTAAAGCAGCCTTGGTAAAATAGCTTTCCTACATTCCTAATCCTTTTGCCCCATGGATTTGTAGTATTCATTTATAGTTATATAAAAATTTCACTAATTATTCTCTAGTTTATCATATGCCCTATTAACTTCACTAATTCCATGAAGTCAAGGATCTCACCTGTTATGTTCATATCCATTCTGAGAGAGTGCCCTGAGTAAAACAAGATAGATGAAAAAGAAGAAACAAACACCCAAATTACCATTGGAGACATCTTCACTGGATATTCCCTGAAACTAAAAATCAAATTAAAGGACAAAAAAGCCCTTTTTAGCAACCCTGACAAAATATGATAAACTTATCTCAACTGCTAGTATTCCTATGAAGAGGAAGGGGATCTTAAAAGCAAATGAGATTTGTAATATTCTTTCCTTTTTTTAGCATTTGTGAATTCTAACAAAATGGTATTATTTTGATGTAGACTCATTTTGCTTAGGAAACTTAAATTAATAGATATTTTGGTTTTCATGAAGGAGTTCTACCTTCTTTTATTTAATAAATTAATGTCCGGGGGGGACTGGCTTTGATGTCCAGAATAGGGACCTCTTTCTGAGACTCTGAAATTTGAGATGTCAGAACTATTGCCCCTCTACAACTGCTGGGAAAAGGAGCAGGTTTATTCTCTAGGGGAACTGAAGCATAATGAAATGCAATCTAAGAACATGCAAACTTATTATCTACCAGGATGGTTGAATGGTTCCAATCAAATGGAGGACAGAAATAGGGCTTTATATTTGGATTTTGGAAAAAAATGACTCCACAGTTATATTTAGGTGCAACAGTGCCTGCAAACACCTGAAATAGTGGCAGTCTGTGGCTTGTTCACAACATAATGAATATATTTCCTCTTTGAAACTTATCGTGGGGGCTAGAAAAAAAGCTTCCCAAACCATTTTTACAAATGGAAGAAATGTATCTTCCTGTGGATGGTAAGGCTGCTCCAGGTCTCAGTGATAGGTAGGTGCTATTTTTTTAATTGGTTCTTCAGGGGACTGCTATGTGCCAAAGATTACTTAAAGTAGGTGGACCTAGGACTTTAGGGAAGTCAAATTTTCTTTTGTTCTCCCACTCCACAAAATTGCTAAGTGGTGCAATATCTTCACTAGCAATATAAGTCTTTTATGAGTATACTGTTTCTTCCTGGTCTTCATGGATAGAAGTCCTGGTACCAGAAGGATGACCTTTCTAGAAACACTAACCTAATGTCTCTTCTACTTAAACTTATCAACAATTTCCCATTTTTTAGGTTAAAAATAACAATCTGTCATGTGGGCTATGACCCTAAGAGAGCTCTGGCTCTGGTCAATTCTTTAGCCTCAACTTGTGTCCCAGGGACTTTACACATTCTTCTCTCTGTCTCTGCCTGAAGTGCATCTTCCTTCATCTTCCACGGGACAAATTCTACCTGTCTTTCAGATCCCAGCCCAAATGTCAATATTCACAGGAATCTTCCATGACCTCTCAGATTAAACCAAGTTCCTTTGTTCTATATTCTCATATCTACCTGAAGCTGGTCTTTGCCACGGTTGTGACCAATTATTATGGAAGAGACTGTCTTTTTGACTCACCACTAAATGCTCAGAACTTAATGAAGATATAGTATAGGGATGAGTGAATGGAGCTGGGCTATAATCCTACCCTTGCATAAATTTTCTAAATACTTACTATGCTAATGATATAAGCAAATTTGTTCCCTTATTATAACTAATAAGGAAAAAGAAAGAACAGTTTTCACTTTATTTCATGTTAACTATAAGATAGGTAGATGGGCAAATACGTGGATTTTATAATCATACAGGCCCAGGTTCAAAACCTGATTCTACCCAAAGTTGTCAGGTCTGTATGTGTTCCATATGAATATATTTTGGGCAGTTCCTTTGATACCAATGGAGAAGGTAAGGGTATAACCCATATTCAACTGAGTGCCACCCAGATGCATGTACTATGTGCACAACCTTGAAAATTCTTGAGGTAACTACCCTCTCCTAGCTATGCTCTGTCCTCATTCCAGAATACTCTCTGAAAAAAGCTTAGGTAGTCATTAACTAATTTGTGTAACCAGGGACAATCAGTTGGCCCCTGGCTATTTTTGTTTTGAAATTATATTTTCATAAGGGTATTTAAAATCTTGAGATATTTTTCAGCCATCCCACTGCAATATAATGGTTAATTTTAGGAGCTCTGTGAGTTTGATTTGTATTTAAAATTTTTACAATCTATATATAGGTTGGTCTTTAATAACCATTTATACATTGCTTCTTTTTATATAGGTCATGTATTCTCCTGGGAGAGTAACAAGATTAGAAATAACAAATACAGAACAGAATAAATTAAAATGCTTCAAACTGCATTATATAATTTCAGAAAATTGGTTTCACACTGAAATGTTTAAATAAGAAAACCAAATGATTTAAGTGAAAAAAATCCCCTAGTATATCCATTTGAATTTCCATTGTTTAGCAAGTTTTCTCCTCAGCAGTATGGTATTGGTATCTTTTCACAGTTCTCTAGTAATTGTGACAGTTCATTTGGGTCAATATGAATAAAATTATTAATTTTTTATTTCTGGTTATTTAAAAACATTGGCTTCATTCTCACTGAAGATGAATAGTGTTTATTAGTCAAAATGTCAAAGGACTATCATAAAAGTAATTGTATTGTTATATATAATTCTCCAAACCCTTATACACAAAATACTTTTATTACACTTGGCGCAATAAATTCAGAGACTATTATGGGACAGGAGATGGTAAAATTGGGGCCAATACTATTCTAATTACTTAGGATAATAAAATGTGGGGCTTGGTTTTCCTTTCACAACTAAATGAAGGAGATATACGATGCTCTAGAGAATCTATCATGCTGCCTAGTTTTGTTTGCTTCTGTGAAGTTTAGCATCGCTCTCCTTGTTCCGAATCCTCAGGCCTTTTTCAATTTTTCTATCCGTGCATTAAAGGCCTCTTCCTCTATTTGCAGCTTTTCGTTTATCTCAGTCTGTGAAGACAATCATAAAAAAGTGGTTATGATGGAGCTATCTTGTGCTGCACATTGTCTTTGTGGTTTTGACATACTATAGTGCCTACAGACAGACATTATCCCTCACATACCTTCCTGTTTTGTAGACATAGCCGTGTTTCAGCCTGTAGTGATGTGATAACACTTTATCATATTTCTCTGCACATTCCCAATGTATAGCATGTCTACTATGAACAGGAAGTGGTATTTGGACAGCCATTTTTCACGTAGCCTTGTGTTGGAAGATAGGATAATTTATCTGCATTTTCAGACAGATTTTACCAATAAGCACCGAATCAGAACAACTGCTCTGGGCTCAGTTATCGTAGTGTTGTTGGACCCCCACCCCCTTTGCTGGGGATGTTTTTGTCTCGTGTGTAATGCATTCTAAATGGGATCTCAGAAAGCGTCTGATGCGAAATAACACAAATAATCTCACAATTAGAACAATTCTCACAATTAAGAGTATTCATCATAAATTATGACTCTTGGAGTGATGCCGTTTTGTGGTATATTTTGGGTAGAGAGAAGTAAGCAGTGGCTGACAGGTTTTAGCGATTGCTGCAGCCGTGATAGCATTTAGCCTCTGGCAGTGATGTTCTGTGGACTAACACTGCTACCTGCGCAATTCCAGAAATACTTACACAGTGTCTGAATGTTAGTAGCCCTGGAAATGTCTTCCTTTTATCATGATGGCTGATACAATTATGAACAGAGAAAACAGTGTTGGTTGACATGGCAAAATTGGTGTCTTTTGTTGTGATTTGGGTGATTTGGAAAACATGTAAAGTGTATGAAGAGACATTAACAGACATGTTAATGAATACAAACTTTAGAATACTTATATAAATATAACTTAATTTGAGGTTTTCAGGGTAACTGTATTTTGAAGAATTTTGACTATTTAATTTAGATAGAAGAAATTTGGGACTTGGAGATGTAGCTCAGTGGTAGAATACTTGCCTAACCTGTGAGGCCTTGGGTTCAATCACCAGAAAAAGAAAAATTTAAAAATAAATACTACTTTAGGCCCAGATATAGTTTTTATATTTATTTATTTACTTTTATGAGTGTAACTATAATAGTTTTGAAATGTCTCCCTGGTTGTCTTAGCTGATGAGATTTTATTTTACCTTCATAGTAATAGTTGATATTTCTGACATGATCATATTGGTGTCAATAATTCTGGGTTCAGAATTCATATGAGGATCCATCTTTTTTGGTTTAATTTTTCTTTAAGCTCTTGGATCGAGTTTTGGCCTCTGGTCTCTTCTCTTATTGGCTGAGTTGAGGAGGTGAGCAATAGTCCTCTAAGTTATAAAAGAACTCTCATCTTTCATTAAATTTCCTTATGCATAATTTTAGTAGAGTTGAAAGGAACTTTGGTCAATGAGTGAAGAGACCTATGTACTAGTTTAGCTATATAGCCTTGGGCAAGGTATTTAACCACCCTGGCTGTTAGTCCTTATCTGAAAAATTAAGTAGGAGAAAAGATATTGTTAACATTTTACCCTGACTTTAAATTCCTAACTTCCAACTTCCACTAGTGATATACTTCACTAGTGGGATATTTCATTGATATGTTGCCATGAAATATTTGTAAAATTTGTTACTCCTGCTTCGTTAAAGTAAATTTGTGGCACACAACATATTGTATCATATTGGGGCTGAAGAGGTTTGAAAAAATAATCTTGTCACAGTTCCAATGGATTAGAAATAATGGCTCGACCAAAACAGCCCTTCCCACTTTCATTAATATTCTTCTCTTCACAACCATAATCTCAATGCTTTATTTTGGCTAAGAACAAATGGACGATCCTCTACTAGCTTCTTTTTCACTATCTCACCAGGATACTCACATGAACCTGGAGCCCTTTCCAGTATTTCACTGAGACAGAGTTTACTGAAACTGGTGTGGGCCTTGGGGAAAAGGTTCTTGAAGGTAAGGTGTGCCTGGCAGAGTGGTACATTGACTGGAGAGTAACCTTCCAGACCTCCAGTCTTTAGTGATCATACTTCAGTTCAGGCACTGAACTTTCAATCAGCAGAGCCTGGATCGAAAGACACCATGTCTGGTTGAGGGCAGGCTTTATTGGTCTGTCATGTTATTACTCAGAATACTGATGAACTGACAAGCTATCCCACAGTTTCTAGGGTTGGGTCTGGTTCTATTGCCTGTAGGTCTTTCCTAAAAGTACAACCCATGATCTGGACTCAATAGCTTTTCATTGACCACTACACCTTGAGGTGATCTCACTCAATTTTCCTAACCTGGAAAATTCAGCCTTGACCTAAAGATGTCCTTTGACATCTTAAGTCTCCCAAGATGGCAGACCTCCCTTAAAATTTTCACATTATTTTACCTATTGCTAAGATAGGGCCAACAGCCAATATCAATGCAAGAATTTAGTGTTAGTATTCACATTTCCATAAAATGTAATTTTTAAATATATTAAAATTTGCTCCATTGGGTGTAATTTTTATTATGTAACTCAAGGCCAAAATAATTTCATTTTGAATGTGTCCTTAAAATTAAAATACCTCAACAATATAGTCTTAAAATGTTTGCTCTATTCAGTATAATTTTAATTAACATTTGAAGGCCAAGATAACTTCATTCTTCATAAATCTCTAACACTATAAAGTGAGTCCATGGGAAAATAAGTAGATTAACATAAAAAAGTGAGGATTCCCACTACATTTTTAGAACTTTCTGTATTATAGAAGATGATATATGCTTTTAACCACACTAAAAAAGAAGCTCTAAAAAATTGGACTTAAAACACAAATTTGCTACTCCCTTTTCCTGCAATACTTGTAATAACAGCATGGCTTAAATAAAGGAGAGAAATAATGGGAAAATTGAAAACATGTTACAAGTAATAACTCATTGAGTATTTGTATAGCAAGTTTGTTCAGAAGGCTTATATACACTGACCACTGACATGCAGCTACCCTTGAAAAGGGATGTGGCAGTTTTTAGAGCCAGGAACACTGGAAGTCAGGCTTTAGAAGTGAAAAATAACTTACCGTTCTGAAGTAGGAGGAGAAATTTAGGCAAACAGAGAGTAATTACCCAACTTGGAATTGAACCAAGACACAAGGGTAAACACTGAAAAAGTACCACCCCACAAGTATATTAAAATCCAAAGTAGTTTGGTGGTGATGTTAACATTGTGTGGTTTTGTGGATAACACTGGAATTAGAGCTCAAACCCAGCTCACAGATCCCATTCAGGCCCTTTTACTAGTTGTCCACCCTGGAAACTCGGGACAAATTATTTAATCTTTCTCTGTCTTATTCTTCAATTGTCCTCCTCACTTGCATGGATTATTGAGAGAGAATACATAAAGTGGTTAGCTGTTTTGAGACATTGTATAAATCCACATCATCCTGCCATTTAACAGAAAATAGGCAGCAATTTGGCCCAGGCTGATGTCCAGAGATCCTTTTAATATGGAAATAATCGAGGCACCTAAAGGAGGTGCATCTCTCTCCTCTGGTCCAAGTTCTCTCTGTGCCTAATTACATTTAGGTGAGCAAGCTAATGAACTTCCAGGACGGCTGCAGGCCAATGGGATGATAATGTGCACATACACCAATCATATTCTTTCTGTTATAGGGTAGAGGTATAAATGCTACACACTCTAATATTTTTTAAAAAAATCAGTGAGTAGTTAAAAACATACTGTTCGCTACGTGGAACATGACCTTGGAAAAGATGTTTTCAATTTTGGGGGCCTGCAAACAATTCTATTGCTGTTTAGTAGTTCCTCGGCAATAATTTCAGAGCCACAGGATTGCAAAGGAGCCCAGGGCCATGATTATACATAAACTATATTTAGATGAAATGTTATCAAATCTAAAGAGGAGATATGTTCTGAACTCAGCTTAATTCAACTGAACTCTGCCCTTGCACACAGTAACCAGTTATTACATTCATGGGGTTGTTAACAATAAAGCTTTGTGTAAAACGTGTTCTTCCACTATTTCTGGTAAACACTAAACACCCCTTATTAAGCTGAGGACTTTGGCTGATTCTGTTGGCACCAAATCATTAAATGTTCATGTAAATAGTGCAATAACACTGGATGATTAAACAAGCAACAAGGTATGCTTATGCCAAACTAATCTTTTGCTTTTTCTAAATTAGTTGTTAATACCATGTCCATTTTATATATGGTCTCATGTTTAGATAACAACTAAATCTTCCCCTGAGCTGCATTAGTATTTTAAATATGCAGCATGTTGTCCTACTGATTTATGGTCATTTCTAAGAAATTGCAAATTTGCTCAAAATATGCACTTCACTTATTTAATCATGTGGTCTGGAGAATTATGTGAATTCCTGTAAATCTTTGTGTTGAGGTAGAAATGGCTGTTTGTTGGTTGGTTGGACAGAATGAGAAATGAGCATAAAGCGAAGCTGGCTGGGACATCGCTGACTGCTACTGAGGTGGTGGCCACTATCTCCATTTTCATGTAGCCCTTGGTGTGAACTGTTTAGCTGTTAGTGATATGTGAAAAGGCATGAGCTATGTGAGAGGGATTTTGAGATTTTTTTTTAGAAATTTGGTGAAAAGGCTTATCTAAGAATTATGATTCGATCTTCAGTGTTTACTGTTTAGAAATGTGCACCAAATTAGCCGGGTGTGGTGGCACATGCTTGTAATCCCAGTACTTTGGGAGGCGGAGACCGGAAGATCTGGGTTTGTGGCCAGCCTCAGCTCTCTCTCTCTCTCTCCCTGTCTCTCTCTCTCTCTCTCTCTCTCTCCCT
>PVJS01005752.1:0-62821 GCA_004027185.1 Glis glis | reverse complement strand
CCAGAGAGCAAGAGAGAGTCTGCGTGCTTTCGCAGTTCTTTTATAGGAGGGGTAGGTAGGGTCGCACAGTGGAGGGCAGGACTTCCTCTTAGTCCTCAGTTTCCCTGGCAACAGATAGGCAGTGGGGTCTGACCTTTGTCCTCCTCACCCACCCTACTTACATTAAGCATCTCAGGTGTGGAGAGGAGCCATTGTGATTTTTTTTATTTAAAAGTTCTTTGCAGCTGGGTGCAGTGGTGTACATCTTTACTCTCAGTACTTGGGAGGCTGAGATAGGAGAATCACAAGTTTAAGGTCAGCCTTAGCAACTTAGTGAGACCCTCAGCAACTTAGTGAGAACTTGTGTCAAAAAATAAGAAAAAGGCTGAGGGTGTAGTTAGAAAGCAGAACATCCCTGGGTTCCATATACAGTAAGCAAATAAATAAATAAATAAATAAATAAAATAAATAAATATAGTTTTTTAATTTAAGGGAGGTAAGTAGAATAATTCATTCTTGTTAGACATGGTTGAGACAAGTATTTGTTAAGTATTAAACCATTAAATTTAAGACTACCAGTATAAGTAGAAAAATAGAATGGATAATTTCAAATTAACAGAAGGAATAAGGGGATACAAAGAGAACTTGACTAAGGTTTCAGTGTTTGTGTTGCTTTTACAGAATGCAACACAAACTGGGTAATTTATAAAGAATAGAGATTCATTTCCCACAGTCCTGGAGGCAGGGAAGCCCATGATCAGAGGCCAGCCATGAGGAGGGCGTCCTGCTGCATCCACATGTGAAAGAAGGTGGGAGAGGAGGAAAAGGTGAACTCACTCCTGCAAGTGCCTTTTATGGCTGCATCCATCCCATCCTGAGGCCGGGGCCTCGGGGCCTGAGCACTCACAGAAGCTCCATCTTCCAACACTATTTTACTGGCGAGTAAGTTCCTAACATATGAATTCCGGCGACATATTCAGGCCATGGCAACCAACGAAAAAAGAATCAGAAAAAAATTAATTAAAAAGATGCAAAAAGAAAGTGTGGTATAGGGGAAAAAACACATAATAAGGGAATATATTTAAATATATTAATTGTCTCAAAAAATGAAAGTGGTGAAACTTCTCTGTTTAAAGTTAGAGATTTTTCAATTGTATCTAAAAATCTGACGTGCTTATCAGAGACATGTTTAAACACAAACAATCCTTCAGTAAGGTTGAAATTAAAGATATGAAAAGAAGACATCCAGTACTACCAATGTACAAAAGGTCATGTAGCAATATTAGAATAAGGCAAAATTGATTTTAAGTAAAACATTTACTTACTTATTTATTATTTATTGTGGTACTGGGGATTGGACCCAGGGGCATTCTACCTCTGAACGAAACCCCCAGCCCTATTTTTTATTTTTTTAAATTTTGAAACAGGGTCTCACTAAGTTGGTGAGGGACTCAGTAATCTGATGAGGCTGGCCTGGAACCTGCGATCCTCTTGTCTCAGCCTCCTTAAAGCATGGGACACCATGCCTGGATTAAAATACATTATTTTATAAAGTAGGTTCATTTAAATACATATAAAGCTACACAATGGTGCATTTTTTCCTTTTGTATTACTATATCCCGTGTCTAGAATAATGCCCGGCATATAGTAGGTGCTCAGAAATATTTGTTGAGCAAATAGTGAATTAATACTAACAAAAATATTATCAGGGAGTTAATACAATTGTCTATCTGTACTTAGCCTCAAAACATAACAACACACTGTATACGAATATGATAAGGTATCTCCACACACACATACTCACAATTGTAGAAAAAGAAAAACGAGGCAAACCATTTGTGAGAAACCGTGAACCTTGTAATGAAATCCTCATGACCACCTGCCAGCCTGTACCACCTGTTTGAGCTAGATAATGTGACTGCTAAATTACAGGTACTGTGACTCATACCAATAACACTGTTACGGAACACCATGTTCGCGTCCTCGTCTTTGCTTATTTAATAATGGCACATGGTGCACTGATAAATCAGTCATCTTGTTTAACTGAGTCCCTAATGCTAAAAGGACAAGGTGATCTTCAAATTCTGTTTTCAGTGTGATTATGTTTCCGTCTCCTCCACATTCTTCAATAGCATCTGGCAAGCATGCAGTGTGAATTGTTAATCCAACTCTAGCTGTAAAATTAGTCCAGGTTCAGCAGAGAGTTTAGGAGCAGCTGGTAAGCAAAACGAGATCACACAGGCTCCACTACCTGAATATACTTCAGTAATAGGAGGTCTGACTCATTTTTGTTTTCCTCATTCTTTTCTCTTTCCTGATGTTGCCTCAAAAACTGGCAAGGGTTTCTAGATAGAAAACTAAGTAGAGGATGGTATCCAAATCTAAAAGAAATAGCACAACTCTGAAAACACAGTTTTATAGGACTGGAAACACAGGACTCTCACCCTATTTCTTTTCCTATAACAATCATATAAAGCTATATCCATAGCAAATTCTCCTTTTATACCATTTTGTCTGTACCTTTCACCTTTTTCTTCTGTATAGTAGAATACCATTACTGTTATAACTCTTTTATTTCTGTTTGTTTAATGAAGGGATGATGTAAGCCACTGGGACTTAGTAATATAATTGTGTAGGTACCATTATCAACCCACTAAATGTATAGAGATTGAGTTAAATTTACATCTGGAGGCCGGGCGTGGTGGTACATGCTTGTAATCCCAGTACTTTGGGAGGCGGAGACCGGAGGATCTGGGTTCGCGGCCAGCCTCAGCTCTCTCTCTCTCTCCCTCTCTCTCTCTCTCTCTCTCTCTCTCCTTAGTGAGGCCTCCGCAACTTCGTGAGACCTGGTTTCAAAATAAAGTATAAAAAATAGGGCCAGGGTGTAGCGCGGCCCTGCATTCAATCCCTGGTACCTCAAAAAAAATTTACATCTGGATAAATTAGATATGTTTTGACAACATAAAGTGTTCCCCTTTATTTCCATATTGTCACTGCAATGTCAAAGGCTGGAGCCTTTTGTCCAGGTGGACACCTACTTAACCTATTGACCAAGATTTGAAAGCTCATTAACTTTTGTTTCTTTCATGGCTCACTTAAAAACAAAGCCTTTTATTTCACTAATGGCTTCATTTTCCTATCCAAGAGCCAAGTCCACAGCAATACACTTGTTATAATAAATTATTTGAGCACATTTCTGATAGCATTCAGAAAGGTTAAATGGAAAGACCAGTAGATAATGCCAGAGTGAGAAAGAGTGAATAATGAAAATGTGGTTGCTGATATTGACGCTGTGGTAGGAAGATAAAAACAACTCACACTATGCAGTATTTCTCAAGAGAAAACCATTTAATGCCATTATTTCAGATAATGCCCAGGATGTCTGCAAAGGAGTTTACTAGTTAATTTACCTTGGGATATCGAAAGGTACTCTGTGATCTTTCCAGACAGAGAATACTACGGCCTTGGCAAAGAGTTTAAAAACAAGCATTTCTCTCAAAGAAGAGGAACACATTTTTATCACAGGTTTATGTGCTTTGGTGAAAATAAGAGGTCTGTAATGAGGATAACTTAATTAAAAAAGAAAATCCATTTTTCAGATCAACATCTACTGGCAAAAGAATGAATTCTCAAGAAATTACCACAGAGAGGGAAACAAGGGCAATTTTATGATTGAGTCAACTTTCCAGAGGGGGAAAAATGTTGATCCAGTTTTCAGAACTATTAAGTCTAGGGAAAGTCACCTGAACAAAATTATATAAACTAAGGTTGCTGAGGGATGGGTCCTCTGAAAGGAGATGCTTAACAGTTTGGGAGGATCCAACATCTGAGAAAAGGTTAAGAATTTAGATTAGGAAGGGGAAGAAGTCCAACCGTGATGCTGACCAGAGGAGGTAAATCCTGAAGGAACCAGAAGCTGCCAGTTGTTCTCTCTGCTGCACATCAAGACCTTCCTTGAAGCAGAGAATCTAGGCAGCATGTCAGCACATCTACTAGTGAGGCCTAAAGAGAAAGGGGCCACCTGAGAGAGTGATGTGCCAGGCAGGAGACAGAAATACGTGGAGGAATGGTTACTGTATAGTGTGTTGTGGATTTCTTACTGAAAGTTTAGGCATTCTTACCCAATCAAAAAAACTCAACTCACACTTGTAGTAATGCAGGGTATGGTTTCTATGGCTAGCAAGAAAACCTCAAGACAAGGATGCCTAAGAATCAAGTTTCAGTTTCTTTATCAAAAATTATATAGCTAATCCATTCTCTCACCACCACTGATTAAACCACAAGAGATGTTCTCATCCATGTGGTTAAGAATTATTTATGGTACTTGTTAAACATATAGTCTCTAAGCTGTAAACCTCATATATTCTTTTTTTTAACTTTTTATGTTCATTTATTGGTGCATTGTAAATTGTAATTATACATTTTGATATATGTCAGGGTATGAACACCATATGACTCATGAAAGCAGGGGTGAGTTCAGGGGTTGTGTGTGTGTGTGTGTGTGTGTGTGTGTGTGTTTTACCTCGGCAGCACTGATGTGAGATGATGCTAGAACTTCACCTAGAGAAAATCATCCCTAAGATTCAGGAAACTTTGATACATACAGCAGTCCTGTAATTCAGGGTCTGAAAGAAGGAAACATTGTCTAGGAATGGGCAGAAAGAAAGGACAACGCAAAGTGGGGGCACAGAGGACAACATTGGGAAGAAAAGTCCCAGTGGAGAAGCAGGTGTCAGGCACAAACATGGTGTCCTTTGTCAAATGTACTAGGTAGATATTTCTGGAAGAAGAGTAGACACTTCTAAAACACAAATAATGTGTTTCTATTTAATACATTGTGATATATTTAGTACATTGGGAAATGACAAATTGTATAAAAAGACAGACTGAGAATATGGGACTTTTAATGTTACCACTGTATCTTTAGCAGATTTAACAAGCCTCTGAATTTTCCACTTACAGCTTGATCAGTCCAATAAATGTCTATTTAAACTTATGTTTTATTTAGCTTATAGCTAAATTCTTAGAAATCTCTTTTATTTCTAAATATAGAACAGTATAGCTCTGGAACCAAAAGAAAGTTTTAAGGGCTTCTTGTTACTCCTCTTTGAATGTCTTTACAAGAGCTTATTCATTATTAGGAGAGTTCTGGATTATCAAGCACTAGATCACTTCATTTATGGCCTGTGAATAAATTTGACACATTTATGTAGAGCACTGAATAATTTAGTGAACTGAGGCCACTTGGGACTGAGCAACACTCATATTTGGAATGCCTCAGAATTTTTATGGATATTTAGTGTAAATTCAGAAACAGTAACCAAAAACGTATTTTAAAAAGTAGCTATATGAATGTATAAAACTGCCTTGCTTTTTCCATATTTAGCATGAATCTACATGCTCTTTGGATAGTGGTGTACACAAAACATTAAAAATACTTGAAAAAATGCAGAACATTAATTTTAAATAAAATATAATTTATTGCTTTCAATGATTCAATGATATAAATGTTGCTCACTACTTTCCAAGTCATTATTCACATAAGAGAATGTGAAATGAGAGGATCAGAAGACACCTGGTGACATAGTTAAGTTGATTCTTCTGTTAAATAATAAAAACAATTATGATTCTAACAAAAAAAGATTTTAATGATTGGTCATAATGGCATGATTTTGAAAATCTCAATTTTGTGGAAGATAGTTGCCTTCTCTGTTATCCAGAGACTTCATAAATTAAAAACAACTGAATTTGGAAATCTTAGATCTACTGCAGTGACAGCTCTTTTGACTGACATCCACTTAGCCGACTCTGGGTTAACACATCTCTGCTCTGGTGTCTGTAAACTGCACTGACTGACATTCCAGAAACTCCCAAGCCTCTGTAGTCACCTACACACTCTCACACAGATGGTCTACTTTTGATGGCTCAATTTAGGATTTTATGACTTTACAATGATGAAAGTAATATGCACTCCCTACCACTTCAAATTTTGAATTCAAAGTAGAGAAAATGTGCTTTGAATTTTGATCTTTCAGTAGATTAGGTGTATGAAAAGCATTTTTGACTTAGGATATTTTCAACTTACAAAAGGCTGATTAGGATGTAACACTTATCGTAAGGCAAGGAATATCTGTGCTTATGCTCTTCTGCTTGACCAACGAGCCCTTCATCAACAAGAGTCCACTGTGCTTGCAAAGGACTTATCAGGGAGCCTGAAATAGATACTCCCACCCATGTTATTTCAATCTCTTCCCATTTCCTCTCTATTAAAAAGCCAGAAGTTATTAGAGCATGGGGAAGAGCTAGAAAATGCATGATAATTACTATTACTCTTTTGGTATGGAGATTGACCCAAGGGCGTTCTACCCCCAAGCTACACCCCAAGCCCTTTTTTATTTTTTATTTTGAAATAGGGTCTTGCTGTAAGTTGTGGAGAGTCTTGCTAACTTGCTGAGGCTCAACTTGAAACTGGGATCCTCCTGTCTCAGCCTCCTAAGTACTAGGATGATGGGCATGTGCCATTGTGCCCAGTTTAAAAATGCTTTATTAGTTGGCATTAAAAATGCCTAAAATACAAAATTGGGAATTCCATGTGTCTCTGTTTTTTGAGCAGGGAGGAAAATGTAGTTGCTCATCTAACCTCAACCTCCTTACTTGCAAATTAA
This sequence comes from Glis glis, assembly GCA_004027185.1. Taxonomy (NCBI): domain Eukaryota; kingdom Metazoa; phylum Chordata; class Mammalia; order Rodentia; family Gliridae; genus Glis; species Glis glis. The sequence goes on along the minus strand of PVJS01005752.1, from coordinate 56,177 downwards.
AAAACAGACTCAAAGGTATTAATATCTATAGATGACTTATTTTCAATTAGGCATAGTGTTAATTATGGTATATATGTTCTTTTTTATCATTGTCAAAACAACCCAAAAATAATTATTTGCATATGATAATTATTTTCTGCATTTTTATGTGTGAGCAAAGGAGTCTTGCTAAAATTTATATAACTATTAGCTGCAGAGATTAAAATCATTCTCTTGCCACAAAACTCACTTTTTCTGCCTAATGTCAGGTTGTACAAAGGGGGCAATAAAGATTTTAATTGAATTGAGGGGAGTCAGACAACAGTGATTCATTTATGTTAGCTTTAATTAAGAGGAGTTCTAGCGATAAACCCAATGACTTCAGGGCCCAGGCAGGAGAACTAAATATATGAAGGAGTAATGGCTATTATAGAGCATTGTAGATTTCTTACCTTACCTAAAGGCATTCCGATTCAATTAAAAAAAATTAGACCGCCCCAGTTAAAAAAAAAAATATTTGCCAGAGGGTTACCAAGTTGTGAAAGGAAGCAAAGGAAGTGGATCTGCAAAAGTGAGTCTGAAAAATATTCTAGGTTTGGGGGGTAGGCAGTATGATATATGGAAAGTTACCCCAAAAAGAGAAAGGATGGGGGTGAAGTGGCACACACCTGTAATCTCAGGACTTGGAAGGCTAAGACAGGAGGATCACAGGTTCAAGGAGAGCAACAATTTAGCAAGGCCCTCTGCAACTTAGTGAGACTGAGACCCTGTTTCAAAATAAAAAATTAAACAGGGCTGATCTGGGGTGTATCTCAGAGGTAGGATGCCCCTGGGCTCAATCCCTAGTTCTAAGAGGTGAGGTAGAGAGAAACAACTAGAGTAAAAAATGTCAAGAGACTGGCTGGGTTTAACCATATCGAAGAAGTAAAATTATTATTAAGTACAGTAAAGGCAGAGCAGGCAGTGAAGACAAAGAGAGAGCCAATATGGGAAAAAAGTGATGTTAGTCCTTAAATACCAGTCTAAGTCCTTGTATTTTGTCAGAATGAGGAAGGGACACACTTAGAGATGTGGCAAAAACTCCCCTACTGTGTGTCAGGTGTTCTTGGTGTATATTGTTTCATAAAAGCCTTTCAACTTTACAGATTGGTTAAGTGACATTTATTGAAGATAAGTAACTTTCTTAGTACCATCAGATACAAAACAGGGAGCCAAAATTCAAATTGTGTCTGTCTGATTCCTCAATAAATCCACATTAACACTATATGACATAATTTTCTATAGGAAATGCTCTTTTCACATATTAGTTAATTTTATCCTCAGAAAAACCTATCCAAGCATTATAACTAAGTATCATTCACATTTAACAGATAAGAAAACTGAAGCACTGAGCTCTATAGAACTTGTTCAAGATAAAATACATAGAAATAGTGAAAGTTGAAAATTTAATCCAACATATTGAACCAATGGTGCTCTTATTTTTTAGCATTATGAAAGTGTAATTGACAAAAATTGCACATAACTATGGTGATGATGTGATTATTTCATGAGTGTATACATTGAAAACCATTAAATCAAGCCAATTATCTATCACTTCGCATATTTATCTTTCTGTGGTGAGAATATTTAAGATCTACCCTCTTAGCATTTTGTGTGTGTGTGCATGTGTGTGTAATACTGGCAATTGGACCCAGAGCAGCTCTACCACTGAGCTACATACCCAGTCCTTTTAAATTTTTGTATTTTTATAAAAGGTCTCTCTAAATGGCCCAGGCTGACCTTGAACTTGTGATCCTCCTGTCTCAGCCTCCCACATACTGGGATTACAGGTGTATGCCACCATGCCAGTTTCTCTTAGCAATTTTAAAGAACCATAGTCACCATACTATACAATAAAACTCCGGAACATAGGAATTTTGTCTAAATGAAACTTCATATTCTTTGATTAAATAAAACTATGATACAATCCAGAATTTCCACCTCTGGGTATATATCCAAACGAAATTAAATCAGTATGTTGAAGAGACATCTGTACTGCATATTGCAGTACTATTCACAATGGCCAAGACATGGAACCAACCTATTAACTGATGAATGGGAAAAAATGTTCTCACACACACACATGTGCACACACATACACCCACACTGCAATACTTTACAGCCTTAAAAAGAAGGAAAATGAAAAGGAAGAAGAGAAAGAAGGATGGTAGGGAGAGGAAGAAAGAGGGTGGGGAGGGGAAGAAGGAGGAGGAAAAGGAAATCCTAGCATTTTGGGCAACATGGATGAACCTGGAGGACATGATGCTAAATGAAATAAGCCAGACACACAGAGAGACAAATACTGCATGGTCTCAATCATATTGGAACGTAAGAGACTAACTAGAGGTGCTCTTACCCAAGAGTAAAATATGTTGACCAATTAAAGGAAGTGTGAAGGGGAAAGAGGCCTTCAGACAAATTCATTTCATTTAATATAAATATGGCTTCAGTAGATTTGTTCGGTTAGGTAAACAGGATGATAACAAAATCAAATCTCTGCATTCAAACTCTCAAAATCTTTTACTTTCACCCTGTCACATTTAAGTTGCCTTACCCTCTAATCCCCATTAACACTTTCAAACTGCAGGAAAAAATTGATCTAGGGAAGTGGCTGGAACAAAGAGAATCCATCATATAATTTCAAGTGGAATCTTGCTAGAAAAAGAAAGATAAATAGTGTGACCCTCAGATACTACTACATGTGCCCCCTTTGTTTAATATTGATACTCCACTGCTTGCTATTAGGATCTGGAGTTCAGAGGTTGACCAATTAGTTTGTGCATGAAGTCAAGTATCTTCCTCTAGAATCACTATGTGACTAAGATATAAAGCAGGCACATTACCTTCCTTTCTTTTCTTCACAAGTTTTAGTAGCTAACGTTACAGAACATTTAGATATAAAGTTTTAGTAATTTAATTTAATGAAAACACTTAAATTTGGGAAGAGACCCATTCTAATGTGTCATTTCCATCATTCTGATACAAATTTCAAAATCAAAGTTCCATCAACATCAACAGCAGGGAAAACACTGCCATTAGCTAAAGACAGCAACTTTGCTCTTAATGGAACCACTAAATCACTGCTTTCAAAACTAAATGATATAATGCAACTTTAGTTCTTTAAGAAAGAATGAGGAACATTTTATTTTTAAAAGGAACATATGTTATTTTCATTTACCTTAAGTGACACACAGAAATTAAGAGCCTGGCATTAAATAGACAAACAGTTACAAGAATGAAATATCACACCAACAAGATTTTACACTCAAGTTTCAAGACTAGAAAATGGAATATTACTCATAATAAGAAGGGAAAGGGTAGGACACTAGGCTTAATGCCCAGAAAATAAAAGATAAAAATGGAGAACAACAAAATGATGAGTGTACACAGAGTGAATGGTGAGTAAAAGAAGCTGAAACCAATGTCTTTATCTACACTGCCTTCAAAAAAAAGAAAAAAAAAACTAGGGGAAGAGGACAGGTAAATTTCTAGGTAGTTTCATAAACTTATAAAATAAGATATGTAAAATATTCTTTCCTCGTATTTAATAGTTTTGTATTAGCAGTAGCAAAATTAGACATTGATTAACTTTAACCAGAAAAGAAATGTATTAGAAGAAGCTAGGCTCTCTAACAGGACACAGTGAAGCATCACCCACACCAGCCATGGGGAAAAGAAGAATGTGGAGAGCCCAGAGGCTCTCACCAGAGAGGAAAGTGAAACTGCCCTTTAGGAAACCTTGACAAACTCTCCAGAGGGTCAAAAGTCCAAGTCACTTCATCCCTCAAATCTGAATTTTGCATCAGAGTAAAGTGGGCATCCTTTGATCAGCCAGCTCCATCCAGAGGACTATCATATGGGATAAAGCAATTCCTATTCCGAGGGGAAACCCTCAGGGTAGACCAGGTTTCTAGCCAGTATTGCCTACACAGATTACTCCAAATAAAATACAAAAGCTTACACCTGAACATCACCTTGAATTTCTGATTTAAGAATTATCTAATTCTCTGTAATAGTAACATACAGAAAACAATGCACTTATATAAGCATTCAACAAACTACCTGGGGGGATTACTGTAAAAATGTAAAAACATGGAGTTATTACCACTTCATTTAACAGCTTCACCCAAGGGATATTAACTTCACTTTTGAATGTATTTATCCAGTTTGCATATCTAATTTATATAATTAGATAATATTCCAAAAATATAAATAAAAATAATAAATACTTGCTTTTACTATCTGGACATAAGCCATCCCATACTTTATAATACAAAAAATTAGCCTTTTGCTAGAGTTCTTTCAGGGAATATTTTTTAAATAAAATGAATATATGATATATGATATAATGAAACCATTCCCTGCTCTCCAGAGGTAACAATTTTCCCAAACTGGTGTTTACTAATCCCATCCATTATTGTGAATGTTACTCATATACCTTGGTACCCATAAAGAGAACACATTATTTTTGCCTGGGATTAAAATTTACATAAATGTGATCATACTGGCAGTATCCATCACCAACTAGTTTTTATCATGCAATAGGATAGTTTTAAGCCTGAGTCATGTTAATGCAAGTAGTTTAAACTCATTCACTTTAAATGCTAAATGGGTTGCACTGTATGACTTTAAACATCTAGTCTGATGGATTTTGATATTGTTTACTCCCTTACTTTCTGCCTGTCTGCTTGCCTACCTAAAGGAATGATACAATAAACATGTTGGGACAGGGCTACTTAAACATATGCTCAGGAATTTATGTAGGGAATAAAATTAAAAGTGGAGTTGTTAATATGTAGGATTTGCTCATCTTTGCTTTTACTAGATATTCTTCTTCAGATTAGTTATACTAGTTTACAGTCACAACAGCAGTGCATAAAGGTTTTTGCCACTGTAATATATCCTAACCAATGGTGGATATTATTATTTTTTATATTTTAGTTATCAGGAGTTTTATTAATAGGAAGTATCTCTTTCTATGATAACTAATGACTGTTTTTTACATATTCATTCATCATTATTCTTTTACTTAGTTACCCTTTCCGACTGAGGTTGTAGTTTTTATATATAATGTCTACATTTATTTACCACCTATAACTATTTCAAATATAGTCTTCCAAATCTATGGCTTGTCTCTTCATTTTGTTCTCAGTGTTTTCCCCCCTCATACTCTTAATAGGTCTCTGAAAATGTTTTTATTTACCCTGCATTTCTTAATGACAATTTAATAGGGCATAGAATTCTAGTTTGACTTTTTTCCTTAGCACTTTATATATGTTTTACCATTGTATTCACACTCTCCTTTAACAACAGGAGAGAATTCCTTATTCTAATTGTCATTCATTTTTAGCAATGCTATAGTTGCTAAAATATCTCTTTGTCTTTGTATTTCATGCATTCATTTCAATGTATCTAGGTCTTGGTTTATTTTTAATTATTCCTCTCAGGAATTTGTTTATTTGAGGACTTGCCCTGAATTCTGAAAAATTACCAGGCACTAGGTTTAAATATGCAAAGTTCCTATTATCTAGATTGTCTTCTTCTACAATTATTATTCTAATATTTTCATTTGCTCCTCTCAATTTATCTGCCATGTATCCTAAATTCTCATTTTCCCCTTTTATTATTGCTGCAGCCTGTGTAATTTCTTCAGATTTATCTTCCAGTTTTACTTTGGCTTTGTCTGACATGTTGCTTAAATCATTGACTGAGCTATAATTTCAATGACTATATTTTATCTCTATTAATTCTATTTGAATCTTTTCAAATATGATTTTTATTTGTCTCTCTTAAATTCCATATGCTTCTTACTTTAAACATTTTCCTTATTATATTTTTCAAACTCTCTTTATTATTTCCATATGTGCAGGATACTATTTCTTCTTTGTGCTCTATTGACATGCTCTACCTCATATAAATGTGTTCTTCAGATTTGTGAACTGCTGCAATTGAACTCATTTTTTAATATTTAAAAAAGCATATGAAGGCTCTGCATCCTTCATTGTAGCATTTGCATTGTGGATTTTTATATTTTTGTTTACCAGAGTCTTATAGTTTTCAAGGTATTGTATAACTATTCATATTAATCAAGAGATAAATAAGTGAAAGGAAGTTTCAACATTTAACATTTTAAAATTTTATCTAATAAGCCTATACATTTAATGAAGTTCTAATAAAATTTTTATCAACTTTAATGAAATTTAGTAAAACATGATTCTAAAATTTAGCAAAAACAAAGAATCAAAAATAGTCAAGATGATTTTCTGTAGAAAATTTGTCCTTCTGGGTACAATGCTTAGAATACATTAATTGATACAAAAGGCATTCGTGCATGAATAGCTCAAACAGACTGCAAGAAGAGAAAGAAAGAGTCCATAAATAACTTCACAAGTAAATGGAATCTTAAATTACAGAAGATCTTAGGGATGTGAAGAACTATTTGATGATTCTGGAAACGTGGAAAAAAACAATTTGATTCACAGCTGCTTCAAATATAAAAATCAGTATCAAGTTTACAGTGGCATACAAAACTATATAATTGTAATTTTAAATTATATTTATGGACTTAAAGAGTTAAATTTCTATAGAAACACACCAAAAAGATAAGAAATAAAGAGAAAGATTGATAAACTAGACATTATTAAATTAATACTTATTTAATAACAAAATAATAAGAAACAAGTGACAAAAATAATGGAAGAGGGCATTTATAAAATATGAAATATACAAAGAATTTGTATTGTGAAGAGCTCCTAAAAATAAAAAAAGTTCCATAAACTAAAAGAAAAACGTACAAAAGTTAGTAACAGGCCATTGCCTGAAGAATTAATAAGAATAGTTAGTAGATTTGTAAACAAAAACATAAAACATAATTAGTGATCAGAAAATTAAATAGCATTCTATTCTACATCATTGAAAAAAACGATCAAGGTCTGATATTGATAGATGTCTAATATATGTAGCAACAGAGTTATGCAATGTGGTTGGAATATAAATTAGAAAAAATCTCTTTATAAATTAAACTAGCAATATCTATTAAAGCTTTCCACACCAGGACAAACTCTTCCAAGTATGTAGGAAAAACATTTTTGGGTTATTTTGTGGGGCTAAGAGTTGAACCCAAGGGGGTTCTACCACTGAGGTACACACTAATTCTTATTTTATTGTTTATTTTTAAACAGGGTCTCACTAAATTACTTTGGATTACCAGGTGTGTACCTGGCTTATAGGAGAAACATTTATAAAAATTATCAATGCAGCACCATTAAAAGTAGAACCAAAATACCCATCTGTAGAAATAAAGGTATTTTTGTTTTAATAAAATATTATAGTAAACACCAGTAAAAGTAGATGATCTAAAGCTATATTAATTAACATGAAGAGACTTATATAAAATGATGTTTTAAAAGTTTTTTGGCTAAGAAATGTCTGCAACATGGTATCAGTGAGAGATATTTAAAATATGTCAACCATGCTACATACTATTTAGGATTATATATCTATGTTGTAAAACTTTAAATGAAGTATATGAAAGTAATAAATATCCATATCAGTGGTTTCTTCGGAGGGAGAGGTGGCGGATTGAGAGCCAGTATGAAAACATAGGAAACTAAAAAGAATTTGCTTATGTGATAAGTTGCATTTATTGATTTGCATATGTTGAACCAACCTTGCATCCCTGGTGTGAAACCCACTTGGTCATGGTGCACAATCTTCTTGATGTAGTTTTGAATGAGAATTACTATTATTTTATTAAGAATTTTTGCATCTAAGGATATTGGTCTGTAATTTTCTTTCCTTGAAGTATCTTTATTTGGTTTTGGTATCAAGGTGATACTAGCTTCATAGAATGAGTTTGGGAGTATTCCATATCTTTCTATTTCATGAAATAATTGCAGGAACTTAGTTCTTTTTTAAAGATCTTGTAGAATCAGTTCCTGGGCTTTTCTTTGATGGAAGCCTTTTTATTGTTGCTTAAATTTCTTTGCTTGTTATTGGTCTGGTTAGGTTTTCTATAGTATCTTTTTTCAATTTAGGTAGGTTATATGTATCTAGAAGTTTATCTAATACTTTTAGGTGTTCCAATTTATTGGAATATAGGAAATATAAGGGGCTTTAAATAATGTGGAGAGAGACCACTAGAACAGTGGAAGGGGATTAGGGGAGGAATGGGAAGGGCAAAAAGGAGGACTGAGAAAGGAAACAGTTCAAATAATACTATGGCAATATATGAAGGTATTACTACCAATTTCAAAAACAGGTATAGGGAGGGAAGGTGGGGAGTGGGGTGCGATGTGGAAGGAAATACAGCAAGAGCTGTGCACACATGTTTATAACACACTGAAACTCACTATGATATATAATTGCAATGCACTAATAAAAGTATGAATAAAAAAGAAATTTCAATTATTATAAGCTTTTAGAGTATATTAATGTTCAATGTAATGTTCTTCATATATTTCTATAAGTTAGAAATATTGTATAATAATATAAGGCAATAATGCCATTGATTGAGTAGGCTTCCCTCCCCCAAATAACCCCATATGAAGGGATAATCATTAAAACAAATCCTGTGTTAATATTTCAAACAGTCAATCTATGTGTAAAACTATAAGTTTCAATTGTGATCCCACCTTTCTCTTTCCTTATGGGTTCACATTTTTAATTACTCTTACTGCCTTATGGTATCACTAAAGATGTTATTCCCCAATGAACAATCTACATAAATCAAGTGAAGTCCATTTGATGATGGCTTAAATAGAAAACAATGCCAAAGAAGTAGAGATTAAGAGTAACATATTTGAAAGTCTCTTAAGAAAACTATACTTTGATTTCTTAAATTTTGAGGGAAAAATTCAGATTCATTGCTCTAAGATATAAGACTTGACAATAGTAACCAGGTGTTTACTTCCTTAGGATGCCTATATATTCACTTTGTAATGAAACCTATTCTAAAAACTGTCATCCAGCAAACAGACACTGTCAGCACTTGGGGGGGTGGTGGTGCCAGTATTTGGTCTGGATGTTTATTAACATTCTCTAGATGTTTTGTTTTCCAGTTTTTAATTCACAACTCTGACTCGAAAGCCTCTAAGCTTTTTGTCTTCATCGTTAGACTGCTCAGACATTTACTCTGAAGTTCTTTAAACTGCAGCCTGTCCCCAAATGTCCCATTTTGCCCAGGAAAATATTTCTTCCAGATAGGAGCCAGGCCTTTTGTTTTGTCTGGTCTCTGAGAGCCCCACATATAGAATTCCGAGCATAATTGGTCATCGTCCATGATTTTGTTGTCTGTAAGTGTTTTAGCTTGTAGTATCTTCTTCCAACCTCAAGGTTCCAGATTCTGGGTTCCTCTAGGACATGGACACTACTGTCCCAGAGAGTTTTTGGTATATGATATAACTGTGGGAATGGAAGCTATTTCCTTTACCTGAAATGGTGTCATCATTTTTATTTCCTTCTTCCAATCTCATATAATTTACATAAGAAATAAAATCAAATTTTTATTTCTTTCACTGGTTATGAAATGTTTGTCTGTCCTTTGTTAAATTGTTTTTACTCTATACAAGATGATCCTTTTTTGTTTGTAAATATTTTTAAGTTGCTTAGGGGGAAATATTTATGTCTAAAAGATGTTTCTCATTTCAAGAAAAAGAATACCCCAGTGATTTTGAGGCTAGGATCTGAGACAGAATACAAATAATACAGGGACTTATTTTCACCAGTTTTAAATTAGTGTAAAACCATCCTCTGTATTTGACACCTGTATATAGAGTAGAAGAAAAACAAGGAGACCTGGGAAAGGCCTTCCAGCCACATGACACATTCCATTTAAAGTTGCCTTGAGCTGGGCATAGTAGGGCATGCCTGTAATCCCAGTACTTGGAGGCTGAGACAGGAGGATCACAGGTTTGAAGGAAGCCTCAGCAACTTAGTGAGACTCTCAGCTACTTAATGAGACTTGGTTCCCAAAAAAAGACTGACCTCTCTGAGAAAGAGAAATTCTCTAGACCCAAGGCCTTCAGACTGCACAACAGTTCTCTCCTGCCGAGTTCTCTAGCCAGTCAGCCTATCCTACAAACTATAGGAATGCTAGCCTTTGCAATTGTAGGAGCCAATCTTTAAAATATAATCTCTCTCTATAGATGATAGATAGATAGATAGATAGATAGATAGATAGACAGATGATAGATAGAGGATAGATAGATGATAGATGATAGATGATAGATAGATAGATAGATATGTGTATATATGTGTTTGTGTGCTTGTATCTTATTGATTCTGTTTTTCTGGAGACTCTTTATTAATTCAAAGACTAACAGGTAATTTTTTATTGTAATGGTTAAAAAGTTGAGTCATTGTGCCACACTGTGTGTGACATTCTTCTTCCTCGACAACATCAGTTCTGTGCAAAATTATACAATGGATGAGGACAATAAATTCCAATCCTTCCTCAAGGAGTCCACAGCACTGTTCTTTCAAAAGAAACTGCAAGCTCTTTAGCTAAAGCTAAAGTGACATGAAAGGAAAGAGGGAAGGTGGAATATGTGGTATGATACCTGTAACACACTCACACTATCCTCACTCATAATTTTCTTTTCCTATGTGGACTTTGCTGCTCTTTGTATTCCCCAACTACCATTAAAACTCCCAACCATCTTTTAGAAAATTAATACGAACTCTGAAGACATGGTCTAAGAGTTGAGTAGAGTTATTATTTTAAAAATGACCCATGGGAGTTATACACTTATAATCTCAATACTTGGGAGGCTGAGACAGGAAGATCACAGGTTTGAAGCCAGCCTCAGCAACTTAGCAAGATCATGTTTCAAAATAAAAAATAAAAAGGATTGAGGGTGTAGCTCAGAGGCAGAATGCCCCTGGGTTCAATCCACAGTACCAAATACTATTACTACTACTACTACTACTACTACTACTAAATAAGTAAATAGAATCAATCACTCAATGCTATTCACAGTCATTTTCAAAGAAATAACTCCTAAATACACAGGATACAGATCTGAGTATCATAGGGAATCTATGGAACAAACATTAACAGTAGCAAATAAAATAAAGTGTGGGGAGCCTCTGCTAATCTCTAATTTATCTAAGGAGATTAATCTATGTTTCCACAATTGGTTTACAGAAAGATACTTATATGTAATACATAAGTAACCAGTTTAATAAATAGAGGAAAATTATATAAATACATACGCATATGTGTGATTATTATTGTCATGCTATTAGAGGTGAAAAAAAACATGGAATGGGAAGCTAAAGGACTCAGGCTTGATACTTCTGCAGACCCACCTTCACACAGGGAGACTGAAACACTACAGACAGATTTGCAGTATGCTAACACAAGCTAATATGCACTTAATGAGATCTCCAGCTGTCTACTTTTCAATTTGAACTCACTGAATTTACTTTTTTATTGCAAACTAATTAAGAGAACTTCATCTTTTTTCCTTGAAGTATCTGCAATAGCTACTTTGAACTTTTCTTGTATGTAAGCAAACGACCCCATACAGTGGGCAGTCTGCACAGATCACAGGGGAAATACAAGAAAGATACACATGAACTGTTGTGTTAAACAGTGTTATAGTTAGATATAAAATGTCCCCTAATGAGCTCATTTTTTAATATTCAGGGTTGATATAATTGCATCATGAGGGTTGTAATCCCAGAAGTGGATAAATCCATTGTAATGGATTTACCTGAGTGATACCCGGTAGGCTGGGAGGGTGTAGCTGGAGAAGGTGGTCCCTGGGGGTGTGGTCTTGGGGATTATTATTATTTTTTTTTTTTTGGTACTGGGGATTGAACCCAGGAACATTCTACCTCTGAGCTACACCCCTAGCCCTATTCTATTTTTATTCTGAAACAGGGTCTCGCTAGGTTGATAAGAGTCTCACTACTTGCTGAGGCTGTCCTTGAACCTGCAATCCTCCTGTCTCAGCCTCCCAAGTACTGGGATTACAGGTGTGTGCCACCATGCCAGCTATTTGCAGATTATATATATGGTTCCTCTCCCCCAGCTTGCTCTTTGCTTCTGGCCTTTGTGATGTGAGCACAGCCCATGTGTTTTCTCTTCTTCCGCTTCCTGCCACCATGCCCTGAGATTCACAGTCCCTGGCCTCACATGAACTGAACCCAAAACCATAAGAAATAAATTTTCTTTCCTCTAGGTTACGTGGTAAATCTTTTAGATTATAGCCTCAAGAATGTTAACAGATACAAAGTTAACTTATAATTTCCCCATAATGAACCATGCCAAGCTGAGTGGTCTTCTTTTAAAGAACCTTCAGAAGGTATACAAGTAGTGCTATGGCTTGAACGTCCCCTCCCAAACTCATGTTGAGACTTGATTGACATTTTAACAGTGTTAAGAGGTGATGCAGCCATGGGGGCTCCATTCTCATGAATGGACTAATGCCTCCATTGTGGGAGTAGGTGAGTTGTTGAGTCCTGCTCCTTGTCTACTCCCTGTTTTGCTCATGCTCATTTGCCCTGGCACCAGGATGCTGAAAATGTTCTTTGCCATCTGAGGTCCCTCAGTGTTGGATTTCTGGGCCTCCAGATCTGTGAGCCAAATAACTTTCCATTTGTGATAATTTACCCAGTCTGTGGTATTGAATTATGGCAGAAGATAATGGATGATGGCAAGTAGAGAACAGTAATAATTAGATATCCAAAGGCATTGTTTTTATTTCCTCTTTTGGTGAGTTATTTCAGTCAGCTAAAACTTTCTTGACCTCCAGAGTTTTACAACCCTTCCACCTTCCCATCTCTAAACTCCTATATATAAAGTCTAAATGAATGCTCTCCAAGATTTCAATATTTTTCAACAGAAAATGAACAATATGCACTTACTTCTAAAAATGAAGCAAATTGGTTCCCATTAATCAAATTTCACCAGGAAAATGTATCTTTCTTTCACAGAGATATGGAATGATAAATTTCCTCAAAGCTTTTCTGTGTCATGCTAAAAGTGTTATTGATGAGGTTATAAGGTTTACAATGTTAAAGTTGCAAAGAAATGTGTCTTTATAATGAGATGAGCCTCTTTCTGATCTTCATTCCTCACTTTCCCATCTTGCTGAAGGATCTGTCACTTTAAGAGTGACATGTGGATTCTTAAATCAAGACAGAAACAAACTAGCTTAGGCTGCATTTTACATATAATTACCACATTTAATCATTACAACAGCTATATGGATAAAACTTCTTATGCTCATTTTATAGGTGAAGGTGTTAAGTTTCAGTGATCTCCTAACTGGCAGCGGGGGGAGCCAGGAATTAAGCCTGGATCTATTACAGTTTGTTTTTCTATACCATTTCCTTTTTGGGAACGCTAGTAATTTAAAAGAGGATGCCTAAATCATTCCCAATTGGAACAACAAATCTACAATATGAAGGTTTCCATAGTTAGTGACCAGAAATTATAAAGCTTTCTGTTTATGCCTAAGTCCAAAAGCTATTCTGGGCAATAAAAGAATAATCCTCTCTAAAGACAAATTTTGGCAAGAGAGACACAGTCCAATTTGCTTGCATTACAAAAATAGGAACACATGTAATCTCAAATTAACTGTCTTTGTTTTCTGCAGTTCTATGCAAATGCAAATATGCAAAATAGCAAATCCTTGAAAGAGAAAAAAAATGTCCATGTTGGCAATTGGTTGTCCTCTTGTTTTGTTTTGTTTTTAAATTGTGGATGCTTTCTTCTGCTGGAACTCTCAAGATCACTCAGATTCCCTGGCATTGCTCCTCATGAAATATCTGCTGAATATCTTTGTGGAGGTCATGATGCTCCCTCAGATATTTTGGCTAACATACCTGGCTGCCGATCTGTCATCCAGTGCCCAGAATTGCTGTTGCAGGTCCAAGTCAACCACCTTCTGAGTTCTCTCCTGTACCATTTGCAGTATCTTTGTCAACAGGTTTTCTAGATTGCAACACCCCTCCTAACTAAGCAAGTACATTAGCAAAGGCCCAATTTTTGTGAATATAGTGTCACTTATTACAGATAAAGTCACTGATGAGCAGAATCTATGTCTGCACATGAATGTTTATATCAATTACAGTGGCAAAGAGCTGTTTTCTGAGACATCATCTATGCAGAGCTTATTTTAGGCCCCAAACACATGATAAAACATCACAGAAACAGTGAAGAAGAATTGGAGGGGAAAGGTAAAATACTAAAATAATTATCTTTTGTTGGTTTGATATCATATAGAGCAAGTCTTTGCATATGGAGAGAAAATAGGATTATATTATTGAAGCATCATGCACTTGCAAGAAGTAATCATTACAGTTTCCCAACACTAGAGTTATAAATGGAAAATTACAGGGAAATTCTAGCTATGAAAAACAGATGAACCAAGGAGGAGATGATTCTAGATAAACCCATCAAAATTTTCTTTATATAAATCACTCACTCTGCATGTGACACCTCGCCTGGCTTACCAGCACCAAGCCTTCTACTTCTATCCTGGATTATAGTTATCATCTCCAAACAAAGTTCTATCACTTCCCAAGTTTCTATCTCCTAACCCTCTTCCCACTTGCTATTCATACCACAACCAGAGGAATCTACTTAAAGGCTTTTGTATTTGCATTACTACCTTGCCTTAAAACATTTATGATCCTCCTGCTTCTACACTATTACCAGATAAAATATATGTATACATTCTTTAATGTAAATATTATAGTGACAATCTCATTTTCCAAAAATTTCTTCCATTCTTAACATAAGTCCTATGTTCATACTAATAAACCTGAACTGTTTAATATGGTTGTCATACACCTTGTGTGCCTATTTAAATCTAAATTAGATTAAAAAAAAAAACTCAGTCCCTCTAGTGCATTAGCCATACTTTAAGTCCTCAGTAGTAGGTAGTAGTGTCTAGTGAGAAAAATCCAACACTGCAGAGAGTTCTATTGCATAGAAATAAGGCATACTGGTCCTGAAATTGAATTGTACAAATTTGTCTTCAAGATTTGGTATATACTAGTCCCTCCACGTGAAATTGATCTGGCTTTCTAACTGCCCGTCAAATTTACATTCTGAAATCCCATACTACCTTTGAGGTATAGGTTACATTTATTATTTTCTATCCTCCTGACTCCATATATTCTAGTCAGAAATGATTTCCGACTTCTCTAAACTCTTTTTGAGTTTTGTTTTTAATATTCACATGCTCTCATGCTGCTACTGTAACTTAAGAAATCTAGGGAAAAGGATTATTTTACTAACTTACAGGTGGGGGAAAGGCTGTATATATTTGTTCTCTCAGAGGGTCTTCGACATTATATGCATTCATATGTATTTTTAAATAAAAAACTTCATTATCATTTTAAATGATTTTTGGCAATTGTATGGAAACACCATATTGTTAAATTTTTTCATTTGCCAGGAGAAAATTGAGAACCACAGACCTGACAGGTAGTGAAGATATTCAAACTCTTTAGTAAAGTCATTAGAGTGGACTCTGGCCCTAGAACCAGAATGGAGTCCTAAAGGCCCTTGTTCCTTATTTCTTGAAACTTGGGACTCTCCAAGGGTTTCTACAAAGAACTCGAACAGCCAGAAAAAAAATGTTGGGGGAGGATAACGTAGAGGCTTCTGGCTCTGGCTGCTTTTTATCAGAATGGCAGTATCTAAACATTTCATCAGTAACTATGACTCTGCCTGTGCTTACTAAACAGCTTGGTGATGTGATTGTCCCATATTGGTTCATAGAATATGCCATAAATCAATTTTAAACAACTTTTCAGGAATACAACTACTGTGCCACATGAGATACCCACCTTCTTGAGACGTAGAATCAAAACCCTTTCTACAGCTAAATAGGTGTGTGATCTTTATACCATTGGTATAATGTTGTATGCATTTGTGTCAAGATTACAACATTCCAGAAAACTGCTCCCTCAGATGTTGTATTTGGGGTAATTGGTGCTCTAGGCCTAAAAATCTTAATAAGCTGACAATTTTATTTTCAGAACTGCCTGCAAGGGGTGCAATTCTAAAAAATTACTTTTCAACCTGGGTGATTGGCTAATAAAATGAAAGCAGTTTATAACAAATAAACAAGTAAAGAATATGTCATGTCTTGCACAGCTTTTAACATAAATGCACAAAATCACTTCATTTCTTTCAATAAAGCATCTTGTACCTATAATAAAATGCCTGATGTTTATAGAGAAATATTATGATTTCTTATAAAAATTTTTGATAGCTCTTTGTTATCAACACTTAAAGTTATTAACATTTTGGTACTGGGGATCGAATTCAGGGGTGCCCTAACTCTGAGCTCGACCCCCATCCTTATTTTATTTTATGTTTTTGAAATAGGGTCTCACTAAGCTGCTGAGAGACTCGCTAAGTTGCTGAGACTGGCTTCAAACCTGCCATCCTCCTGTCTCTGCCTCACAAGTGCTGGAATTATAGGCAGGTGTCACCACACCCGGCAAGTTATTAACCTTTTAAAAGTGGCCAACCATGGTAGTGCAAAACCAGTAGTTGATATATATTATTTTTGTCCCCAATACTCCAAGTATAAATGATGTTCAGTTTGTAAGTAAATAAAATGCTACTTCTGTATTGATTTTTCTCCATAAAGAAAACAATAAATATAACTGATAAAGTTATCTATATTCTAGTGGTCATTTAATAGTCAATATTTTTTCCATTTAAGAATAGAGCTATTTTTTTTTTCATTTAACAAGGGAGCTAGTTTAGAAACATAGGAGATAACTGGGATCTTTTACTCGTCTTCCCCGCTAACATAGTTCTTACTCTGTATCCACTCACTACTGTTTAATAGTCCTCTTTGTGTTGAAAATGCCCCCAAAATAACAATTATGAGCATTTGCAGATAGGTCACTAGCAGTCAGCTTAAATCTGTAGCATTGGGAGAAGACACAAAAATTTAAGTACCACCCTAAGGAAAACAAACAGGAAACTCTCAGCAGCTAGCATGACTGTGTGAGATCAAGAGAAGACACATAATCTTAAGAATTCCCATAAAAGAGAAATTAACAGAGGTGGAGCATGCACATTCATAGAAAAGGTCTGAGAGTGGCTCATAATCTTCAGTGAAGCTGACCAATTAAAGCCAATCAGTAAAGAATGAAGGTAGTTATTAGTTCTCCAGGTGTAAAGACAGCAATGTAGGACTTTGAGTAACACTAAAAAGTTCATACAAAGATGACACCACCAAAGGAAGACATTAATCTTCCAGTTATCAACCACAAAGAAATGGAGACCAGTAATTTTGAGAAAAAGGAATAAAAAATAATTGTTTTAAGGAAGCTCAGTGATCTACAAGAGAACACTGGTAGATAACTCAATGTATTCAGTTACAATACGTGTTCAACAAAGAGGTAAAAGTCATTAAAAAACATATATTCTGGAGCTGAAGAATACAACAAATAAAGTTAAAAATATAAAGAGCTTTATAAGTAGGCTTGATCAGGCAGAAGAATCTGTGAATCAAAGACAAATCATTTGGAATGATCTAAACAGGGAAAAAAAAGAAAAAAGAATCAGGAAAGCCTATGGGATTTATTATACACATTAAGAAAAATAACATATTAATTATGAAATCTTAGAAGGAGAAGAAGGAGCATATAGTTTATTTAAATAAATAATGGCTGAAAATATCCCAAATCTGGGGAGATATATAGACATTCAAATACAAGATCAAACGTGCCTAAATAGGTTCAAAACCAAGAGGAATCGTCGTGGAGGTACTTTTTAATCACAAGTAAAATATTGAGAACATAAAAGGGCTGGGAGTATTCTCAGTGGTAGAATGCATGCTTAGCATTTTCAAGACCCTGGTTCAATTCCCAGCACCAAACACCAAACCAAACCAAAAATAAATAAATAAATAAATAAAATGTTGGAGAGTGGTAAAGTATGTAGAATTTCTATATAGGATGGAAGTGGTTATTGTCTGCTTAAAACAGACTGTTACATTTTTTGTAAACACCATGGTAATTATAGAGCAAATATCTACAGTAGATACACAAATTTAAAGGGAAGAATCAAAACACACAACTAAAAAAAAAAGAGCATAAAATCACAAAGGAAGATATCAACAGAGGAAGAAAGGAACAAAGGGTCTATAAAAGAGCTAGAAAAATGGCAACAGTAATTCTCACTTGCCAATCATTACTTTAAATGTAAATGGATTAAATTCTCCAATCAAAAGGCATGCAGAGTTTGTATTTTTTAAAAGACCAAACTATATGCTGCTTATAAGAGATTCACTTTAGCTTTAAGAACACAGATGGGGTGAAAGTGAAAAAATATAAAAAGACATTTCATCAAAATTATGACAAAAATATCACAGGGGTACTGTACTTAGACAAAGTAAAGTTATTTATTAAATCAAAAACTGTAAAAAGAGGCAAGGAAGGTATCATAAAGTATCATAGTGAGTCAATTCATCCAAAAGATATAATAATTGATACCAAATCCAGATAAGGACACCACAAAAACTTTAGTAGCTAATATTCCTGATAAACAATGGTACAAAATCCTCAACAAAATGCTAGTAATCAAATTCACCAGCATATTAAAATGATCATATACCATAATCAAATGGCATTTATCCCTGGGATGCAGGGGTAGTTTGACCTATGCAAATAAATATATTTGACACCAGAAAGTGAAGGATAAAAATTATATAATCATCTTGATAAATGTGAAATAAACATTTCACAATGTTCAACAACCTTACACAAAAGTTCTCAAAAAATAAGTGTAGAAGGAATACAGCTCAGTATAATAGTGGCCACATATGACAAGTCACAGATAACATAATACTCAACTGAAAAGCTGAAGGAATTTCTTCTGAGATAAGAAAGAAGAAAAGATGACCACTCTCACCACTTTTATTTAACAAGGTGCTAGAAGTTCTAGTCAGAGCAATTAGACAAGAAAAATTAATAAATAGGCCCACATTTGAAAGGAAAAAGCAAAACTGTCCCTATTTGCAAACATAACCTAATTATAGAAATCCCTATAGATTGTACTAACAAAAATTTCAGAATTAATGAATACAGCAAATTTACAGGATACAAAATAGCATTCAAAAGTAAAAAATCTGTTGTCTTTCTACACTAACAAAAATTCTATCCTAAAAATAAAAATAAATCAAGAAAACAATCATATTTAGAAGAAATCAAAAAGAACAAAATAAGAATATATTTTACCAATAAGGTAAATGATCTGCATATGGAAATCCATAAAACTCTGATGAAAGAAATTGAAGATAACACCAATAAATGGAAAGATAACACACATTCATGGGTTAGAAGAATTAATTTTGCTAAAATGTCTTTACCACCCATTATATTATAGTTTGAAAGTAAAATGCCCCTGGGACCTCATGCTCTAGAGGTAGCAATGCATGGAGGCAGGTCCCTGCGGGTAGCCTCTGATGGCAGGGTATGGCTGGAAGTGGTTCCTGGGGATGTGGCCTTGAAGACTATGTGTATATCCCTTGCCCCTTCCCCTTGATCTCTGCTCCCCTTCATCATGCCCTATGGATCTATAGCTCTGGCTCCTGCTTGGCAGTCTGAATAAAATGGACTATATATATATATATGTTGACCGAAATCTTCAGAACTGTAAGCAAATAAATCTTCCTTCCTCTATGTTGTGGTCATCAGGTGTTTTGGGACACAGCATTAAAAATGATGGTTGAGAGCCGGGCATGGTGGCGCACGCTTGTAATTCCAGTACTTGGGAGGCTGAGACAGGAGGATCGCAGGTTCACAGCCAGCCTCAGCTACTTAATGAGACCCTCCACAACTTAGTGATACCATGTTTCACAATAAAGAATAAAAAATAGGGCTGGGGGTGTAGCTCAGAGGTAGAAGGCCCTGGGTTCCATCCCCAGTGCCACCAAAAAAAAAAAAAAGAATGCTGACTAAAACAACACCACAAACAATCTAAATATGCAATGTAACCAAAATTCCAATCATATTCTTTATGGAAATAGAATAAAAGGTCATACAGTTTGTATGAAAATACAAAAGACACAGACTCACTACAGCAATACAGCAATATTGAGAAAGAACAAAATTGAAGTCACTTATACTTCTTGAACTCAGAATATCCTACAAAGGCATGCAATCCTAACATTATGGTACTAGCACAAGAATAGACATATAGACCAATGGAACAGAATATAGAGTCCAGAAATAAATCCACACATCTACAGTCAACTCTTCTTTGACAAAGGTGCCAAGAATACAAAATGGGGAAGGATAGTTTCTTCAATAAATGATATTGGAAAACTGAATATCTACATGCAGAATAATTGTACCCTTATTTTTTACCACATGCAAAAATCAACTAAAATGGATTAATGGCTTAAACCAGACTTGAAACCATAAAACTTCTAGAAGTAAACAAAATGGAAAAGCTTCTCTCTTTTTTTTTCTTCTTTTTGTGGTACTAGGGATTGAACCCAAGAATATTATACTACTGACGTACAATCCCAGCCCTTTTAATTTCTTATTTTTTATTTGAAACTTATGCTAAGTTACCACATACTGGCCTCAAATCTGCAATCCTCCTGTCTCAGACTCCCAAGTATTGGGATTATAGGTGTGGGCTACCTCACCCGGCAGGGATAAGCTCTTGGCATTGGTATTGACAATGGCTTTTTTTTTTTTTTGGATATGACACCAAAAGAAAGGCAAAAATAATCTAGTAGGATTACATCAAATTAAACAGTTTTTGCACAGCAATGTAAACAATAAAATGAAAAGGCAATTCATAGAATGAGAAAAATATTTACAAACCATATATATGACAGGGGTGAGTATCAAAATACGTTAAGGAACTCATAGAGTTCAACAGAGCAAAAAATGCCCATTAAACATGACCAAAGGACAGTAACAGACATTTTTTCAATGAAAACATATAAAGGCTAATAGGTGTATTAAAATGGCTGACATCACTAATCAAAAGGGAAATGCAAATCAAAATTGCACTGAGATGTAACCTTCCACCTAATAGAATGGCTATTATTGGAAAGACAGAAAATAACAAGTACTGAGGTGAATGAGCTAAAAAAAAAGACTACATGCACACTGTTGTTGGAAATATAAATTGGTATAGCTATTATAGGAAACAGTGTGGAAGTTCTTCAAAAAATTAAAAATAAATCTACCATATCATCCAGTAATCCCACTTCTGGGTATACATCCAAAGAAAGTAAAAATCAGTGTCTTGAAGAGATAGCTATACTTCCATATTCATTTCAGCACTATTCATAATAGCAAAGATAAAGAAATAACCTAAGTATTAAGCCATAGATAAATGAGTAACAAAAATATGATAGATACAATAGAATATTATTCAACCTTTAATAAGGGAAATTTGTCATTTGTAACAATATAAAGCAACTTGAAGAACATTACACTTAGTGAAAGAGGCCAGACATAAAAAGACAAATGCTGGATAATATTACTTATATATGAAATCTTAAACAGCCAATTTCTTAGAAACAGAATAGAGTGGTGTTTACCAGAGGCTTGGAGGATAGGAGAAATGGGAAGATATTTTCAAAGAGTATGAAGTTTGATTTATAAGAAGAATAAGTTCTGGGTATCTAATGTATAGCATGGTGGCTATATATTAATATATAATATATATATATATGAAACATACTAGATGAGTAGATCTGAAATGTTCTCATCATGAATAAAAACGAAAAAGAAAGGGTAACTATGTGAGGTGACAGATGTCAGTTAGCTTGGTTATAGTAATCCTTTCACTACATATCAAATCATCACACTGTGAAGCCGGGCGTGGTGGCGCATGCTTGTAATCCCAGTACTTTGGGAGGCGGAGACCGGAGGATCCGGGTTCTCGGCCAGCCTCAGCTCTCTCTCTCTCTCTCTCCCTCTCTCTCTCTCTCTCTACTTAGTGAGGCCCTCCACAACTTCGTGAGACCCGGTTTCAAAATAAAGTATAAAAAAATAGGGCCGGGGGCGTAGCGCGGAGGTAGAACACCCCTGCGTTCAATCCCCGGTACCGAAAAAAAAAATCATCACACTGTGTACCTTGCATATATACAATTTTTATTTTCCAACTATATCTTAATACAGCTGGGACAATTAAGTAAACACATAAGTTTGAAAATAAAATAATAAAATAAAATAAAGGAGTTGTTAATATTTACATAAAAACAAAAGGAAAACAACAGTGATGGAGAAGACTGAATGAAAGGCAACCACACAAACTGAGAAATAAATATTTAAAACACAGAGGTTGGAAGCCATTTAATGTAGGGGGAAGAGTCATAAACATTTTGACAGCCAGTGTGGGCATCTTTGGATATTTTTAGACATCTTTAGGTAATAATTGACTCTATTACCTATTATTTCTTGTAAATGGACCAAGAGGAAATGATTTAAATAACTTCTATATCACAGTTATTTTGGAACTAAGTTTATTTTAAATGCTAACATTTCTTCTCCTCATGTATGTTAATAAAGAATTCAGTGTCACAACTTGAACATTAGTTTTACATAGAGCTATGGTATGCGTTTGTCTGAGTCAACCCTAACATTTCTTTCTTTTTCCCCCATCCTTAATATTTCTTGAAGTTTGTGTTGAAAGAGAAAAGTGTTCAGGAACAATGATAAAAAAATTAAAGGCGTATTCTTGTATCACTAACTATGGTGGTAGTGATGGAATATATTTTGGTATCTTCAATTTCCCTTCTAGGTGTTTCTGTTATTAGTTTATAGTTCTACCAAAGGCATGTAACTTTTATAAAAAGAGCTAATGTTACTGGAGTAGTTTACACAAAATACACCATGGGATACAGGATTGACCTCTGTGAGGATTAGTAATGTGTGTCTTTGCTATAAGAATTTTTTTGCCTTAGCACAATTACTATAAAGTTACATATACTACTAATACCATTTAATAACTTAGCTTTAGCAATTGGTATGATTTATCATCATGTTGTCCAAACATTAGAATAAAAAATTTTAAATACTCAAGTGTTTTTCATATCATACAATCAAGTTTTCATCTATTATTGTGCTACTTCTTGGAAAGGTTGCAGTAGGTTGTTTCTAAGTAGAAAGGCATCATATTCCATGGCAAGAAAGCTACAATGGGCTTAACAAGATCCTTAATTTGAAATTGTAACATCAAAACAGCTGAAGAAAGACTTCCAGTGACATCCAATTGAGAAAAGAGAATACGAAAAATAAATAATTTTAAAATGTCAAAGTAAACGGGAAAAATGCAGAGAGATAAAACAAAATAAGTCAGAATGTATCACTGGAATGTTAGAAAAATAAATGAGATGATACATGTGAAGTAGTCGGAGCAACTGAGAAAAAAGAAGCTATGTAAATCCAAGGTATTCTAAAGAAATATTCTCATGACTCCTTATGCCTTGGAATACTTTCTTCTGGTGTGAATGGAACAAAAGATTTTTTTAAAAAAAACCTTATTGTCTATATGTATCAAGCCATCACATGCTATTCCACTAATATGTACAATTTTGCATTGTTATGTATAGGTTAAAATAGATTTAATTTAAAGAGAAAAAAAGAAACACTCAATAAATGAAGTGAGATCCTTCAGAGCTATGTATTATCTGTAAAAAAGGCTCACAAAGTATGGAGGAATCCTCCTTGCATAAGGCAACCCACTCTCCACTGGCCCAGTGCAGCTCTGGTTTACACTTGTCCTAGAGATTTTGATTGTTTAAAAATGATTTTAGGACCTGTTATAAATCCAGCAACTGCAGATCAGCAACAATGAAAGTGAGCAGCAACTAGCTCCACTCCACACTGGACAGAGGCCTGAATGGTGGCGGCAGTGGAAGCGGCAGCAGCATCATCTTGGTCAGGCCACACCTGCGGCTACTGGCACTGCAGCTTCCACAGGCCAACAATAAAGAAGCCAGTGACTTGTTGTAAATCCAGCAACTGCAGACCATCAACGAAGAAAGTGAGCAGCAACTCACTCCATGCTCAGTAGAGACCCAAAAACCTGGAAGCCTGATCAGAACCTGCGACAGCGCAACTGAGCCCACCCCCTGCCCCAGAGATTAAGAGCAGCGGTCAATGAGACTGTAAGTCAATGAGCAGCCCCAGGGGGAGACCACCCAGTGTGGCCACAGGGACTCACGTGGCAATCAAAGAGATTGAAGCATCAATAAGGAGCCTACCATCAAAGAAAAGCCCAGGTCCATATAGTTTCCCAGGTGAATTTTATAAAACCTTTATAGAAGAACTAATTCCAATATTACTCAATCTATTCCATGAAATAGAAAGAAATGGGACTCTCCCAAATACATACTAGGAAGCCAACATCACATTAATTACCAAAACCAAATAAAGACAGCTCAAGAAAACTGCAGGCCTATATCGTTGATGAACTTAGATGCAAAACTTCTAAACAAAATACTAGCAATGCGCATTCAAAACCACATCAAGAAAATTATACACCATGACCAAGTCGGATTCATCCCAGGGATGCAAGGCTGGTTCAACATACGAAAAACAATCCATGTAATCCACCACATAAACAGAACTAAAGACAAAAATCACATGATCATTTCAATAGATGCTGAAAAAGCATTTGACAAAATCTAACAGCCATTCATGAAAAAACACTACAGAGAATCGGAATAGAAGGAACATACCTGAACATCATAAAGGCAATATACAATAGGCCCACAGCCAACATCATACTGAATGAGGAAAAACTACGAGAGTTCCCTTTAAAAATAGGAACAAGACAAGGATGTCCACTGTCACCACTCCTTTTCAATATAGAGACTCTAGCCAGAGAAATAAGGCAAGAAAAGGAAATCAAAGGAGTCCAAATAGGAAAGAGGAACTGAAACTATCTCTATTTGTAGATGACATGATATTATACTTAGAAGATCCAACAAACTCAACTAAAAGGCTCATAGAACTGATCAACAAATTCAGCAAAGTGTCTGGATACAAAATCAATCTTCAAAAATCAGAAGCTTTTCTATAAATCCGCTGAAAAAGAAATCCAGAAAACATTTCCAATCATGATATCCCCCAAAACAATAAAATACTTAGGAATAAACATAACCAAGGAGGTAAAAGACCTCTACAAGGAAAATTATAAAACATTCAAAAAAGAAATTGAAGATCTTAGAAGATAGAAAGATCCCCCATGCTCTTGGATAGGCAGAATAAATATCATCAAAATGGCCATTCTTCCAAAAGTAATCTACAGATTCAATGCAATGTCCATTAAATTACCAAGGTCATTCTTCACAGATATAAAAAAATCAGTTTCTAAATTCATTTGGAACAACAAAAATCCCAGTATAGCCAAAGTAGTTCTAAGCTCAAGAACCAGGCAAGAGGCCTCACATTACCTGACTTCAAACTATACTACAGAGCCATAGTAATAAAAAAAAAAGCATGGTATTGGCACAAAAGCAGACACATAGACCAATGGAGCAGAATAAAAGACTCTGAAACAAATCCACACACCTACA
The DNA here is from genome assembly GCA_004027185.1 of Glis glis. Classification (NCBI taxonomy): domain Eukaryota; kingdom Metazoa; phylum Chordata; class Mammalia; order Rodentia; family Gliridae; genus Glis; species Glis glis. The sequence goes on along the minus strand of PVJS01005752.1, from coordinate 30,621 downwards.
GTCAATTGATTTTTAACAAAGGAGCCAAAACCATACACTGGAAAAATAGCCTCTTCAACAAATGTTGTTGGCAAAACTAGTTAACCACATGCAGAAAAATAGAAATAAACCCCACTTTCTCACCCTGCACAAGAGTCAATTGAAAGATGGATCAAAGACCTGGAAATCAGACTAGAGGCCTTGCAGCTACTTGAAGAAGGCATAGATCCAACTCTTCAACACACAGGCACAGGCAAAACCTTCCTCAACAAGACCCCAAAGGCACAAGATATTAAAAAGAGGATCAATACATAGGATTGCATTAAACTAAAGAGCTTCTGTGCAGCAAAGGAAACTATCAAGAACCTCAATGGAGAGCCAACAGAATGGGAGAAGATTTTTGCCAGCTACTCCTCTGATAGAGGACTAATATCTAGAATATACAGAGAACTCAAGAAACTCACCGCTAAAAAAAAGACAACCCAAACAAAAAATGGGTAAGTGAACTAAACAGGCTCTTCACAAAAGAAGAAATATAAATGGTGAATAAATGTATGAAAAAATGTTCGACATCATTAGCAATCAGAGAGATGCAAATCAAAACTACCTTGAGATTTCACCTAACCCTAATTAGAATGACAATCATTAAAAACGCAAACAATATGTGGAGAAGTAGGAACCCTAATACACTGTTGGTGGGATTGTAAATTAGTGTAACCATTTTGGAAAACCGTGTGGAGGATCCTTAGAAGACTGGGAATGAACCTACCATATGACCCCACAATACCACTTATAGGTATCTGCCGAAAAGAATCGAAACCAAATTATCAGACTAATGCATGCCTATCTATGTTTATAGCTGCACAATTCACAATTGCCAAACTATGGAACCAGCCAAGATGTCCATCAACAGATGAATAGATTACAAAATTATGGGATATGTACACAATGAAATTTTACGCAGCCATAAAGAAGAACAAAATTACATCATTTGCAGGGAAATGGATGGAATTAGAGAACATTATACTTAGACTAGTCAGTCACAAAAAGTGAAAAGTCAGATGCTTTCCCTAATATGCTGAAGCTAGGGAGAGTAAGACTTAGGAGGGACTGCAGACAAAGAAGGAGAAAATCTTAGATAAGTAAAGAAGGCGACCTAACTGAGGGAGATGGGAGGGGGGAAGAGAGAAACACCCTAATGCACAGGATGTACATACACAAATTTATCAAAGTCACCTACTATGCTGAGCACCAGAAGGAGGGAAGGGGAGGGAAATGGGGGAGGGTTAATTGACCAATGTGTACATATACACTGAATACATTCTTATTTGACTCTTTAAAATTTAGTACATCTTTATGGAAATCAACCATTAAAAAACTGATGGGTACACAAAAAATAGTTTCTGAACAATTGCTGACAATTGTTCAGAAACAATAAAAGTAAACAATAAAAGTAAAAGGACTTCTTCAGGGGATCTCACTTCTAGAATGTACAGGTTGTCAGTTTAGTGATATAAATGGGTTTAATTACTTGTGTTCCTTGCACAGGGTTGGCTACTATTACCCAAATACTCTTTATTATGGAGATTTGCTAGTAAGAAAACACTTTATTAACTCACAAAGGATAATAATTATCACATGCTGAGTGTCTCTTACATCAATCACTTCACTCCTAAAGTTTAATTCAAAAAACATTCCTATAAAATAGGAATTATCACCAGTTCCATTATAGAAATTAAGATATTAAGACTCAGAGAAGTTAAATAACTTGGTTATGGTCAGGCAGTTGTGATGGATTCAAATGTTGTACTTTCCTCTCATTATGACTTTCCACAATAGACTCTGTGTAATTAGCTCTTAGTATAGGCAGACATTTAAAAATACTAATATTTTACTTATTATGGGTTTCCCTCATTATCACACTAAAATATTTTAACTGTCTCTTGTGTGACATACATTGGTATTTTTGTGACATGTATTAGCAGTAATCAAATCAAGATAATGCCCCTAATGTCATGGACCAGAAAATTAGACATTCCTCACAATGGAACAGGCCAGTACCTTAGCCATGGCCATCTAATTTGCTCCCATCCCCCATGTTATTTTTAACTTTTTGCCTTGTTCACTGAGCTCTAAGACAGGGTATCCTTGAAGGTCTGGCATGCAAGATTGTTCTAATCACAGCGGTCCTCACAGGTATCTTGAAAATTACATGAAAAATATATAAGACTGACTGACACTGCAGCAGGCTGTCACCTGTGTAAACTCTTCTCAGTGCACAGGCCCATTCCTCAGCCCTTCTGTTCTTCCACCACTTATTTTCTCTATGAATATACGATGCTAAATGTTCCCTCTTCTATTCATCACTATTAAATTTCATAAGAAAGCATCTAAATAAGTCTTATTTCATAGTAAAACACAAAGGAGTAACCATCACCCTTGGTTAATACCTCTGAGGCCTATACTTATTTTTATCAAAAGGAATTGATTAATAATAATGTGTCATATTTATGGATAATATATTGATACAAAGATTTCTTGTATCCATTAATCTACCTAGACACAACTTGCATGGACATAGTTTCTCTTCCATAGTGAAATGTCATGAAAGGCAGGGTCACCCCACCTGAGAACATCTAATACTTGCCATTCATTTTATTTTCCTTTTCTGTTTTTCATACTGGGTATTAAACCTAGAGCCTGATTCATGCAAGACAAACACTTTACCATTTAGCTACATCCTAGCCCTACTTGCCATTAATTTTTAAGGTCCAGTTCTAACTTCTCTGTGAAGCATAACAAGGCTGCTCTCCTTGATCTGCCACTTGTCCTAAGGCACAAAGCAGCAGGTGTGATCACCTCTATAAACCATAGCAGCAGACCCACAGCCAGACAAATTTGAACTTGAAGGCTTTAAGGAAGGATGAAGATGACTTTCTACCACTATTCTTGAATAGCAAAGCTTCCCGTGATTCATTCTTCTTTGTGGAAGGCACTCTGAAAGTGATTTCAGTCCAAATACTTCTAAAAGATTACTCCATATGACTAAGTCTCGCACCTGTGCACTTGGTGCAGCAATTGAATTCAATGCCCTCTATAAGATAAATATATGAATTTTATTCAGGTAACACAAGCTGGGTATGGTGGTGTGCATCTGTACATCCGTAGTCCAAGTACTTGGGAGGCTGAGACAGGAGCATCGCAGGTTCAAGGCCAGCTTCAGCAACTTAGTGAGACCTTTAGCAATATAGTGAGATCCTGTTCAAAATAAAAAATAAAAAGGGATGGGGTGAAGGAGCATAGCTCAGAGGTAGAATGCCTCTGGGTTCAATTCCCAGTACCACAAAAAAAAAGAACCACCAGAGACTCAATACACTGCCCTTTGGGGTTCACTGTCCTTAATTTTATCTGTATATTCCACAGCTTTTATATCTTCAAAGTATATTTTATTTCCAATATTTGCTAGCAAAATATTTTCAGAAATTAATTTTTCTATTCCTAAGAACTAATTGTTCTGATATTTTTCAAGTGAAATAACAATGACACAAAAAATTGGAAAAATCTTAGGTAATCTTGAATTTCAAATTGAATTTAAATTCCATTTGAGGTTACATCAATTATTTAATAACCTCGGTCAATATGGAAAAGAATTCAGATTATTCCTCTACAAATGCTCTATTTTCTCCACCAAATCGAATTCTTTAAATGTGGGTGCAAATTCCACACCTAATTATAATTTCACTTCGTCTTGGAATATCTTTCAATTAAAATGCACAAAGAATACTCTAAGATCAAGACCCCAAAGTCTGCCAAAAGGTTGAGCTGTACTACATCAAAACTTTCAAATTTATTTGTCACATTATGTTCTTTTAGTCTGGAGCTAAAATTGTGTATGAGTTATTTTTGCTGCCAAAATATTTATGGCAGCAGTATATTGCTGGATATTTTACTATTGTTCTCAAGAATAATAAGCAATTCATACCTATATTCTGAGAGTCAGAAAGCAGGTGAACTACTTATTTTACAAATGAAGTATGACAATAAAGAATAGATTGCAGATACTTTAAATATTTATCTTTTGATGTTAAAATGTTATAATCAACAACCAATATTTTTCATTAAAAAGCCAGGTAAGGTGGCATACACCTATAATCCCAGTACTTGGGAAGTAGAGACTGGAGGACTGAAGGTTCCAGGCCAGAACAAGGTAACTTAGTGAGACCCTGACTCGAAATTTAAAAAAAGGACCAGAGGGGGATGCTGGGGATGCATTTCAGAGGTAGAGTGACCCTGGGTTCAATCTCTAAAATCACAAAAAGGAAGGAAGGAAGGAAGGAAGGAAGGAAGGAAGGAAGGAAGGAAGGAGGGAGGGAGGGAAAATAAATGCATAGTATAGAAGAAAAATTAAGAAAAGTTGAAATTTAGAAGAGAGGTAGTCAGCTATCCCCTTAAAAATGCTAATGTTTAAAATGACATTACAAGAGTCAGGCGTGGTGGTAGCACAGCACACCTGTAATCCCAGTACATGGGAGACTGAGACAGGAGAATCACAGGTTCGAGGACAGCTTCAGAAAGTAGTGAGACTCTCATCAACTTTGCAAGATCCCGTTTCAAAATAAATAGTGCTGGGAGTGTAGCTCAGAGGTAGAATGTCCCTGGGTTCAATCCCCAGCCTCACTAACTAACTAGCTAACAAAATAAATAAATAATTAAATAAATGAAATATTGTTACAAAATTAAAACATCATTTCTCACATTAATAAAATAAAATAAAATCAGGCTAGGGTATAGCTCCAGGGTAGAATGCTCTTGGGTTTAATCCTCAGTACAAAAAAAATGTATGTGTGTGTGTATGTGTGTGTGTGTGTGTGTGTGTGTGTATGTGTGTGTGTATGTTTATAAACAACTGTTACTAGTTTCTATATTTACTATACTTTCTATCACTTGTAATGCACTCCTTCTATTTAATTTTTTAAAGTTACCTGTAAAATGTCAGGCCCTTCAGGAGGGATCCAGAAGGAGGCTTTGATGGTTCTCAGAGAAAATGTCAGCTCTGTGCATGTTGTTGCCCCAGAACCCCTTCCAGAGAGACAAGCTGTGGAGGTGGAGACAGTGGCATTGATGATTGTGACCCTGTGTCGGCTTAGGCTAATGTTTGTGTTTGTGTCTTAGTTTTTTAGAAAAAAGGTTTTAAACATTAAAAAAAAACAGGCCATACCTTATAGCCTACATGTATAGTTGGCTATACATGTAGTGCAGGGGAGAAGTGGATCACCATAAAGAGTACTCAATATTTTTCTGTGACTTTTTTATTCACACAAATATTTCAGAGCTATCAGCATAAAACTGTATGGGCAGATATTGAAATTTTAGGAGATGGTAACATGAATTCTCAGAACATTCACTGAGAAAGGTCTGAAATAGATCTGGACAAGAAGTCAAAATATCTGAATTCGAATCCCAGCTCCATGTCTGCCTAGTTGAGAACATAAGGCTTCATTGCAACCCAGCCTTTCCATCCCATGTTGAAAAGGAAGTCAACTTATTAGGGCATATATAAAATTTGTTTTTCAAAGAGAAAAATAATAAAATTCTTAAAACTATAAGTGGGTCTTATTTGGAGAAGATGGGATAGAGATACATTATTTTAGTTTTATCATTTGCACTCTTTGCATAGGACACCCAAGGTCTAAACAATTTTCTAAAATATACTAATTTTGATTAATTGTTTTCTGTGTTACAGAATGGCTAAAAACCACTGAAATGATAGAATATGCAATCATCCTGTTAACTTGAAAGATACATATCCATCATATACAAAATAAAAATGTTGATTTAGAAATACAATAATCTTGAATAAAGACTATATACAATACAAACTCATGAAATCTTTTCCATTATGTGGATATTCCAGAATGATTGAAAATAGATATTAAACATCAGACTTAAAATTGGGGTTTAGTTTAAGAATAGTGCACATGATAATCAATAAAGCTATACGCGATTACATAGGTTGCAGGGTTTTTTAAAACACTTTACCATATTTTATTATTTAAAGCATTGCAACAATATTCCAAAGTAGATATCGCTATTTGATAAATAAGAAAAATAAAACATAAATCCTTTTTGAATAATAGTTCGAAGTCCCTCAATGCAACAGAGTCAAGAAAAAAGGTTGAGTTCCATGTCTTTTTCCAACATTTAGGAACTAGGCAAAATATTTTCATGATTAGAAGATCTTGCACACAGATAAACAGTAATATTTCAAATCAAGATAAAATAAGTGCAATGTTCATTCAAAGTGAAATGGAATCAATAAATGCCAAATAGTATAAGGCAATATGAAGACAATGAGTATCCCGTTTCTGTTTTTGAAAAATGCACAGTCTAACTGAGAAGACAGACTTGTGAACAGATTTCTGCCCAGCTGCTGTGGGAATGCAAAGAAAATAGCAGCTAATTCTGAAAAGAGAAGCTGATTAAGGCTTCACAGAGAAGGTGACAGCCTATGGAAGAAACAAAGACTTTCTTCTAGTGAAGGAGGGAAAAGAATTCCCCACAGTGGAAATAGCCGGAAGGTTTTGCATTCAGGAAGTGGTGAAAACTATGATGTAGCTGGAATGGTCCTGTAGTGGAACACAATGGTGGGGGATGGGATATAAAGGTACTCTACACATGACTGGGAAGGACACTGATGCTAGACTAAGGGTATGGAACCACACCTCTCACGGGAAGCTTGTCAAATGTATAGGCATACATTTTCAAATGGTGCCAGGTTGGTGCTTGAGGTGGGGTGGGGTAGGGAAGGATAGTAGGAAATTCAGAATCTACTTTCCCAAGTATCCTCACAATCCTCATTCATGGTTTGGCCAAGTTTAAGAATCAGATTAAATTTATTCAACTGATCTTTACCTATAGGTCATTCTTTAATTTCAGAGTATGAGTACTTTACAGTTGTATTATAGTTAAAAATCACTTAATGGTATTTTAGACACTTTTTTATACTTTCTGTTTATTTTATGCTATATAATTGTTGACCAGAAATAAGACTCTTTACAAGACTCAATTTATAACATGACAGTATTTGCAACTAGGAAAAACAATTTCCTTGCTTTTAAACAAGTGTGTGTTTCTCCTGCAAAAGAAACAATTTTAACTTAAATTAGGAGAATGTCCTTCTGTTACTGGCCATTATAGTTATAAATTCTGTTAAAACCAACTACTCCAACCCTAAGTACAAAGATCAATCTTTGTTCTTGGTTTCTTGGTGAATGCTAATTAACGTTTCTCAGTGTAACCTTAACTGTGATTTGCTGGGCTTCCCTGAAGGTCAACATGCTATTTAAAGACAGACATAGCTTACTTTTGAAAAATGAGTATAATAGGTTAAGCTAAGAACTCCAGTATGGGTTGCAGGTTGGGGAGTTCATTGTTTCCTCAGTCATGGTATTTCATCTAAATAACCTAAGGATGCCATCACATAAATAGTAGACAGAATGAGTTCAAGATTAAGATGGAATAAAGATAGTGTGATTGATTTTATTATGATTCGGTTATTTATAAATCAATGTTTAAGTCATAAAATTTCCTATGTGTTCCTATAGGGCATCAACAGCTATGGAATATTTGTGTCAATCTGACTATCCAGACTTTGTGGGTGTGGTCCATCACGCACTGAGTCAAAGACCTTTACAAGGTGAGAATTAACATCGTCACTGTGAGGCTTCTTTTATCTTACTCCTGGCCTCCACCTGATGCTTTCAGTATTAGCTTCATTCTTTTAGTCCCTGAGAAAATATTTATCTCATGGAAATAGTTTAAGAAGATACATTTCTAAAGGAAAGGTAATGACATAAAACTATACCTGTTTTCCATAATATTAGTGAAATCATACATAATATTAGTGAAATCATCACTTTACTGATGGCTGCCTATTATATGATCTATGAACCTGTGAAGAGGAATTTGTGAAAGTATGTAAAAATAACATTTATTTATTTTTTTTATGTTCATTTATTGGTGCATTGTAATTATACATTTTGATATATGTCAGGGTATGAACATCATACATGCACACATTGCACATTTAGCCCTCCCTCCAATCCCACCCTATTCCCTCCCCCTTCCCTCCCTTTCATGCTCCGGATAGTGATTGAGTCTTATAGGTTTGTGTATGTACATCATGTGCTATAGGACATTTAGAAGTCATGTTAAAGCAGTAAAGGAGGCAATAAGGAGGTAGGAAGTAAAGTTGGGGAAATAAAAAAAGTAAAGTATATACTTATATGTATGTATATATGTATATGCATATACACACATATATGTGGGTATCTATCTATCTATCATCTATCTATATAGATATTGATATAGATACACACACACATGTACAATACAAGTTGACCTAGCTCTTCACAATTGAGTATCTTCTAGGACCATTTCAATGTTCAGGTAAGGTAAACTCTATGGAATTTCCTAATATACCTTTTTCAGAAATAATGATAAACTGATTTAAGAAAAGGAGATGTTTATGGCAGAAAAGGAATCAAGAAATACTAAGGGCACCTCTGTCTAGAATCGCCAGTCTTCTCAGAAAGAGAAGGAAGAACTAGAGAACATTATGAGTGTGATCATGGATCACCCTAGGAACTGCTTCTGTGAAGCTGAGTAGGTGGTCAACACTACTCAAACCTACTTGGCATTTGTAAAGCTGGTCTGGATTTCTATATGATGGATACACAAATGAAAATCCAGGGCCTAGCTGCCACAGCAGAAGTGACAGTACAAAAGGTGTGTATGTCTGCACACAAGGAGTAGAATCATGCATCAAAACATGTTTCTTTGTTTTGAGGTCTCTAATAATTGGGGAGAGGGGTTTTGGGTTAGGTGGCATATCATGTACTATTACATAATTCAATTCTTCATATATTTTAGAATCATTAGGGTTAAATTCTAAACTTCTATCACTTCAGTGTTACCATCTGTAAGGAATAGCATTTCTTTTCATAATTGTTCTCTTCAAGTAGCAAATAAACAAAGTCTATGAAATTAGGCCTCAACACAATGTTGGAAAAACCTTAAAAGTATCACCTTCAGCAATCTCTCCATTTTTAAAAAAATTTATGCAATTCTTTGACACAAATCGCCATTGCCCATCTTCCTCCTTCCACTGAATAGATATCCTACAAATCAGAGATCCCTATAAAAGGACCATGCTGGTTAATCTATTTTTGCTCTTGACCACTTGCTGGTTTTGGTATAAAAATCACTGCTGTTGTGGGGAAAAAGTGTGACACATTATCTGAGGAAATAGAATGCTGTGTGGTTTTACTGTCTGCTGAATCCACTGCTAAGTCTACCGAGATGCACAGCATGTTTAAGGTCAAGAATACCCATCACTTTGGGATTCAAGCAGTCCTTTATCGGATGATTCAGGAAAATATATCTTTATTATATTTTGATGATCAACATTCAGCAAGCTCTGAGCAGCAAGAAAGGAAAACAATTTCGGAGTTCAGGAAGCAAACTGAGCCATGACTCATGTTGACACTCCAAATACTGGTATTTTTCACTCAGCAGCAGTAGGTAAAAGTCGTCCTGGAGTGATACTTCAACCTTTATAAAGTAAACATTCTTTTCCCCTCACATAAAATACATTCCTGCTGCCCTTCAAACATTTTAAATAGATGAATAAGTCAATTCAGTAGCTGGATAGGGAAAGGGAAAGTGTAGTAACACAACTCTTATGTTCTTCAAAATCCCAAGACCATGACATGGAAGGTGGTGTCTTATAACCAGTAGAGGGGGTAAGCAGAAGGAGGCTGACATCTGATGCTAAATTCTTGCAAGGACTTTAGTTGTTTTCACACCTGCAATCTATCTACCCAATAGAATAGATATATTCTTAGAAGTTTCTTGCAGTGGCTGAATATTTTGTGCATTTGAATATTTCTGTTTTTTTTTTTTGTGTGTGTGTGTGCATGTGTGTGTTTGTGTGATGGTATATACAGACCAACAGCTGCAACTCTTACCACTGAAGTTCATTCTGGATGTCAAACACACATCTTACAGTACAATTTTTATAGGATACACATGAATACCTGTGGGTACACTATAACCAACTGCACTGTTTTCAGCTGTTTCTTGGTATGTACAGAAACTAAAAATCAAATCACCCACTATGTAATAAAGGAAAATACAAAAGTCTAAACACAAGATTCATATAAACAACATAGTAAAGGATATATTGAGAGCAACATACAGATGGTTCTCCAAGGAAAACTTTACCTAAGAGGAGTCAGTGTCAATCGTTACTTATGTCAATTCCATACAAACACATCACTTGTTTAAAAGGGATTCCTGTGAATATGGATACTAATTATAATGCAAACATACACATACCCATACACAATTAAGTATACACCTACTCCACCAACTGTGACACACTTAAAGGTTTCTTGAAGCTTCAAACGAGTAACAGTTTTCTTTCTGGTGATAATACTTTACAGATATTCATTTATTTAATGTTATTTCTGAAAATGAATTGTCATCATCCATGTTTATTTAATCATTTTTTCTTTTAAGAAACAAAAATGTGGCAGTGGCGTCATCTCTGTGCTACTCTTCTTCACCATTTATTGTGATGTTTATTTATATTCTTTCAGCAACACAATGAAAAACACATGGATATATATTCATAGTGGCCCTATTGCTAAAGTTGCCAGACATTTATAAGGCATGTCTATATTTAATTATTTTGTTCTGCGCCCTTTTTGAACTTGCCAGGACACACTAAATGTCTCATATTCATCTTTCTTCAATAAATTATATTTTAAATGGCTATCTTCTGAGATGCTTAAATGACTTAAAGAACCTCACAGCTGAAAATCATGCCTCCACAAGTAAAGATCTAGACAATTACTTATGGTCTACCCCGTAAACTGACTGAGGAAAGACAAAAGAGAAGACTAAGAATTAAAAGTACTTATTTTTCATAATAAAAAAAATATTGTTTGGCCAAAGTCCAAAGTTAGAGATAACTTCTGATCAGTACACATGCTATGAAACTCACCTAATCAGGACAGTCTGACTACAATAACCATGCTCTAAAAGTTAATGACTCATTGAAAGCCTCAAGCTTCTGAAGGTCAACCTATGGGTGACATCCTCATGCTTCCACAGGACAGCTCATCTGCAAGGGCCCACACCAGTGATAATACTTCTGAAAGTCAGTCATCAATAGGGCTTCACTCCCATGAGCTGCTAACTCACCTCATGTGCCTCAATCCCTAAACACTCCTGCTTTGAAATCCCTCCAACCCTTGAATGCTAGGCTTCCAAAAACTTTATATGAGATCAGTTCTGGCTTCTTTATAGCTCTTGCCTTTTAGTCAACAAGAAGTCTGTGTCAGCTAACAAGTTCAATTACTATTAGTTAAAAGAAAATGTGTTAGCAGGGTGTGGTGGCGCACGCTTGTACTCCCAGTACTTTGGGAGGCAGAGACCGGAGGATTCGGGTTCGTGGCCAGCCTCAGCTCACTCTCTCTCTCTCTCCTCTGTCTCTCTCTCTCTCTATTTAGTGAAGCCCTCTGCAACTTCGTGAGACCCGGTTTCAAAATAAAGTATAAAAAAATAGGGCCGGGGGTGTAGTGCGGAGGTAGAACGCCCCTGGGTTCAATCCCCGGTACCGCAAAAAAAAAAAAAAAAAAAAGAAAATGTTATATACACATAGTGGGGTTTTTTTTTTTACTCAGCCATAAGGAAGAACAAGATGATTTCATTTGCAGAGAAATGGATGGAACTAGAGAATATTGTGCTAAGTAAGATCATCCAATCTCAGAAAGTCAAGAGGTGTATATTTTTCTTATATGTGGAAGCTAGAATAAATAAAAATAGAAAACAAAAGGGACTTAAGTAAATGAGAGAAACCAGTAGAACAGTGGAAGGAGACTGGAGGAGGGAGGTAGGGAGGGGCAAAATGAGGCTTGATGAAGGGAACAGTTCAAATAAAGTTATATCCATACATGAAGGTATCACGACTAATCTCACTAACATGTATGGGGAGGGAGGAAAGGGAAGCGGGCTGGGATATGAAGGGAATTACACCATGTGATTTGTGCATATATTTATATATCATTTTGAATCTCACTATGAAATATAATTACAATTAACAAATAAAAGTATAAATAAAGTTCACAAACCTTTTAATGGTTCAACCCGTTATGGTTAATTTTGAATTAGGTTAGTGAATAAGACTGACACTCTCAGACATGAGATTATCACACCATTCTCCTCAATTCTTGCAGTTGTTGGCATTTATTTCTATTTGTGTATGTATAAATGTAGCACAAACCTTGATGATGCAATTTCATGATGAATTTTTAAGCAGGGGACAAGCACTAAATAAGAAAAAGTGCCTTTGAGGTACAGCTGTTCAATGAATATAAAAATGACAGAAAGTCAAATATAAAATAGCATATTCTATAGTTAGGAATAAGAGATAAGTGATTTTCTCAACTAGTACCAAAGAAAAATGATTAATAGCAAATTTCAGATGACAAAATAATCACAGCAGAAGTTGAATGACTGTCCAGTATGTATGTCATGTTTTATAGCTCAAATGACTAAGCACACTGCTAAAAACAAACATTTTCTGATTCCAAAGCTACAAGCAAATTTTCAAGTGTCAAAATGAAATCCACTGCAAAGATTAAAAAAAAGCTCCATTTACTGCTACAGAGATTGTCAAAGATATAAATACCTCACCTTTTTTATGGTGTAACCACAAGTACAAGTTATCATAATAAAGTAGAAAAAATTCATTTGCTTGTATAATATTTTTCTCATGAAAAATTCTTGGCTATAAAGAAAACCATTCCAGATAAGACTTCACAAACAATAGCACATTTTGGCAGGGACTCTTCTACTCAAATTGAAGTTACTAAAGGAAAAAAGTATACTTCTTTTGATGGATATAATACAAATAAAATCTTTGGGTGGTATTTATTTAAAGGTGTGGACAATGTTAATTCAAAGGTGAAGAAAAATGTGGATGATTCTGTGAAGGTGTTGGTCATTCTGCCCATTATGCATGATGCTGCTGGAATAGTATGTTTTTCCTATTAACACTGAGGTAATTATATGAAACTGTTCTCTTATGTCAGCATTTATTCTGTTCAAACTGAGCAATTAAATGATTTTTGTGATTTTGTTTACATTCAGTATTCAATTCTCTCACATTCAAAAACCTGCTGGCTATCTTTAACAAATGCACTGAAGAGCATCTCAATTTATTTGAAGCACTCAAATCAGACTTTAATTCTGAAGAAAAGATGCCCCAAATTCTTGTTTAACAATTTTAATAATCCCTTGAATAAAGCCTACTTACTTGATGTTCATAGTTCAATATCTCTTTAGCAAACCATAAGAACAGTATTCTTGAGACAGTCTGCTGCTTAAAAAAACGTGTTGAATGTTAAAAGAAGAATTGACAAAAATTTGTCCCTTTATGTTTCAGGGCTACCATTAAAATGCATACTATTATTTATGAATAGGAAAGGAAATTCCAACTTGAAATGGATAATTATTATGGCTCTTTTCATTACTATTTTTTAGAACAGATTTCCTCCCTTGAAGAGTTCACTTCTTTTTGTGTGTATGTGTGTGTGGGGGGGTGGTGGTGGGGTATATGTGTTTGTTGGGGGGGGGAGTATTAGGGATTGAACTTAGGGACATTCTACCTCTGAGCTACACCTCCAGTCCTTTGTATTTTGAAACAGGGTCTTGCTAAGTTGCTAAGGCTGGCCTCAAACCTGCAATCCTCCTGTCTCAGCTTCACAAGTACTTGGATTACAGGTGTGCACCACCAGGCCCGGTGAGTTCAGTTATGGGTGTTACTAAGTAATTACTAGCATAGGAACATATGGAATCATCATGTGTAGTGTCAAAAAGAAAGAAAATTAAAATTTATCACACTGCTATTCTTTGGTCACTGGAAATGTTTAAAAGTCATTGATCACTAGATACTTTATAATACTGAAAAATGGAAAAACAAGTTAGGCCATAAAGATAGCCTTACATGCTTCAAAAAAACCAAACTTGAGGAACATTTCTCAGATTTGTTAACTATGCGAATACATGTTCAATATACTGGCTCATAATGCTAATAATGTTAAACATGATTTCTCCTTATGAGTCATTAACAGACAAAATAACTAAATAAGGTAGATGCAGCCAATGTAGAGCTCTGTTACAATGTAAATGTAATATAGACTGTAACTGAAAGAGATTTTGAAGCAAATTCTGTAAAGTATGGGACTGTTAAGAAGAACCAAATCATCAGAGAAATGTAAGAAAAATATGTGATTTAGATTACTTATAATTTTTTTCAGAGATAATAGTGTTTTAGTATTATTAGGTCTCATATAACATTTTTATCTTCTCAGTGTGAGTGTTTGTGTGTGTGTGTGTGTGTGTGTGTGTGTGTGTGTGTGTGTAGGCAATTAGGAATAATTCTAATTAAACTGGATTAGCATTCTGTATTCTATAGGCTAAAGCTGGAAACCCTCTCTAGGGAGTATATCTAACATTTTAGTGTTATTTCTTGGATTGGGGCTTCATAGACTGAGAATATGATATAATTCAAGTTCTAAGACTGCATGAGATCAGGCTATCGATAGCAATGAGAGAAGATTATGAATATTAAGGGTAGTAAGTTTCTTCTACCAACCTCCAACAGAGATGGACTGATAGTTTTGTTGTTGTTATTTGTTCATTTGGCAATCATTTCCCCTTTCATTTGAAGACTCATTTCTAAGTATCTGACTTCGTATATTAGTGTGTAGGGGGCAAGATCTCAGCTTCAGTTTTCCTACTTGTCAAATCTAAATCCTATTCCACAGCGACACTGATGGCCTGTGAAGCCTGAGTTTCTGGGTTGGGTGTGCTTCCAGGGCAGTCCTGGATTCTGCTTGGCTTTTTCCACTTTTATTATATTATTTTTTGTTTGTGTTTGTGCTTTGTGAGGGTTTTGTCATAGCTCATGAAGGACATCTCTTACATTCTTGTGAATTCAGTACTGCTTTTCAAAGTACGATTCTTTACTCAGTGTTTAGGTGTTTTGCAGGAGGTAGGGGCTGGTATTTCAGGATATCTGGTCTTGTTAAACTATAGCAATGGAAATGTCACAAAGCTCATTTTTTTAAATGGAATTACGATCAAGCTTACTCAACATGTTAAAATATAACTCCTGTGAAATACTTATGAAAGTTTCATGTAAAGATTAATTTTAATTTTGATTTTTTTCAGAGTAAGACATAAATATTATTTTAGAAATAAAACAAGTTCTGAGTCTCCTGAGAAAAAAAAAATCACAGTCTTTTAAAGCAAGCCATATTCTTCTACCACATGCTCTGCCTCCCCGAGACAACCACTATGCACTTTTATCACTCATTTTGGCTTCCATATTTTTAAGTATATTGTTATCAGTTTTTATGGTTTATTAATTCTAGACATTGAATTTGACCTCTTACTATAAACAATGAGAATGTGGCTTTCACAAACATTCCCATTTTCACAATACCATTCTTTTAAAATAATTATATCATAATGATTATAAATTTGGTTTACTATCATGCTAATTTTCTACTATGGTTCAATGTTTTCTGTGTTTCATCACTAATAATATTTATTATCCCCCAAAACAAATATATTTGTCCTTTTAATAGCTGAATGCTGTGCTGTGTATGGAATATAGTATTAGAAAACCTTAAGTATCTGGATTAAGGGGAAGGAAAGAGTCAACTTCTGCTCTTAAAGATGGACTACTTGTGCTTCTCAATGTGAATGGGGCCAGGGAGGAGATGGATGGTGGCACTATGCACATGTACCCATCCTAGGCTCATTGTTCCTACTCAGAGTGATAGTAGAGCTGTGATTCATTAAGTACCTAATATATGCCAGCCCAAAAGGCTTCACATATAGTGTCACTAATATTTACAGTGGACTAACAGAGAAGGTATTATCCTTATTTGGGAAAGGAGGACACTTTGGTTAAACATAGCAAATACCTTTTGATGGTTCTACCCAGGCTATAATCACCTATTAATTCCTCCTTCTCATTCCCTTTGGGTGGTCCTACCCAGCCTTTAAAAAGTTTTATAGAATAGAAAACCTTGATCTATAGAGAAAAAGAGAGAGAAAGAGGTGTACTATGGTAGTAGTTGGTATTTGCTTGAATTTCTAAGTTTTTATTGTCATTTCATTTCCTGGTAAGAAGTCTGACTATTACTATTAAATTCCATACACTATCTTTAAATTTTCTCTTACAAGCCAAGTCCCCAAAGTAATATATGTCTTTTAATCAAAAAAAAAATAAAATGAACTTTCTCAAGACCATATGACCAGAGTAGTGAGGTCAGGGTTTAAACCTGGTTCTCTTGGTTCTAAAGCCAGGTCTGATCCTTTGCCATGTGTTTTCACTTCAAGATGCTGCACCTGTAATTCCCAACTCTGACATGTTAAAAACCAAAGGACATTACATCATTGTTAGTAATATGGAAAAATTAACCTGCACTCCTTAACTCTCAGGTGTCTAGGGAGAAGTTAAAATTTTAGGGGACTATAAATCAGCATAGATATGGTATTTAAATGTCAATTAATAGGCTGGAGTTGTAGTCAGTGACAGAGCAGTGAGTGAGGCCCTGGGTTCAATTCCCAGTACACACACAAATACACAGAAATTGATTAGCATGATTGCTGTCAACAATGAATTCCAAAATTTTGCTGTTAAAAAAACCAAAGGTAATGAAATCAACACACTGAAATTTCCAAGCTGGAAACATAAAACCAATGTTAAGAATATTACAATAATGATATCTAGCCTCAGAAGTGAAATGGTATTTGTGTATAAAAAAGCAACATCAATTTTATAATATAAACTACAGATTATTTAAAAGAAACACATATTGAGATGACATTTAGGGTGCTCATTTTTTTCCTGTTCTTTTTGCTAAGTAACGAGCTATTTATAATTAGTCAACTCATACTTAACATAATTTGCTAAAGTATATAGCTTAGGTTTTATTTTACCAAAATTATCATCAATCATGGTTCATTGCCTGCAAGTCTTCACATTTGGTTCAGAGCTTCTTTTTGACTTTAATCCTCCACTAAGTCAAACTGTGTGAAAACATATTTTTTCAGAAAATCTTTACTAAGGAAATGTCTACTTGTACTTTTCATTTGTGCTTAAGCTTGCCTTCTTTTGGAACTGGTATTTTAAAGTAATGGCTATGTGTTCTCAGTTATTTTGTAAGTGGGTCTCTGTTTACAAAGTATAGAAGCGCAGTGAATATAAAGTGCACTATTTCACAACTGTTTAATTAAGCCACCAAGGCTTAAGTTAATGAGTTTCCTAAATGGTTTTGGTGTGGAGAGTACAATATTAAAACCATAGTGTGGATGGGGATAGGGATTATTTAGTCCATCTGAGTTCCATCTCACCTATTCCAAAAAGAGTTTTATATCCTATTTTCAAAAACTACTCAAGAAAAAGATTCCAAGTTAAAATCTGAATGAAATAATAATCCTTCAAATGATTCTATTACTGATCTTTCATGTGTGAAATGACACTGGAGATGTGTTTTATAAATTTGAAATGACATTTGAACCAGTTATTTTCTTTAAAATATATAGTTTCATTTGAAGAGGCCCTATTAAGTAATTCTTGCGGTAAATTCACAAAATATTTACCTGAAAACTTGTTTAACCTCATTATGATCAGAATGAATATTCATAAGCATCCATAGTCAGTGTTGGTGGTATGAAATCAATTACACCACTATTACTCACTTGGCTTCAGGCTTCATATGTATCACTTAAAACAGGCGAGGATAAACTTCTTTCAATGATAGAGAAAAAGGATGAATAACTAGGAGAAGTTAAAAGGATGACACCCAATATTAAACAAATGGACCAATTTTGAGGTAGAAATACAGAATATCATTGCTCATTATTTCCCTGTGTGCTCAGCCTTTTCAGTTTAATGCCCACCTTTTACTCATCCCACCTTCACATTTTAGCTGTTTGTCTAGAAAGCTTTTCTAAACAAATTGCTTTTCCCAGGTGATATTCCCCTTCTAACACTGTTTCTGACTCAATGAAGCCATTGTTGATCCTGGAAATTCTATTAATTTTCAAGATGTAATTAACTTCTCAAAGTTGAAAGGATCAGTTTTAGTCTATAGTCTTTGCCCAGTATAGTCTTATACTTGATAGCGTTTATAGCATTTGTCATACCATAATACTAAAGTGGGTATTTAATAGCTAACAAAAGTTATGATAAAAAATGAAGATTTCTCTCCATGGAAACAAGCAATATTTCATGTAAAATAAAAAGAGATGCTATATAGTTCACTACAATAATTTCACTCATAAACTATATTGCCAGGGCCCAGAGACTTAAGCAGAAGTAGGGAAACAGCATCATAGTGGGGAAACCTTGAGTGGAGTTGTATTATACCTGGCCTGTGCATTTGTTGGAGTATTTATATAAATTCTTCTAATAGCTGATGGTGAACTATACTATTTGAAGGTATTTGTACAGAAAGATATTAGTAAAAATGGATTTTTTATAAAAGGACAGCAACAGATTGCTTTTTAAGAAAACCAGGAAATTTAAAAAATGTTTTGTTTGCATATCATTTTGCACAAAACCACACAGTGGTTACTTATAAAACAATTCTGCATTGAATACATAGCTCAAAGCAACAAAAAGGTTAGTGATGCTTCTTACTATGGCTCTTGGTGAGGTCCTAAAGATAGCATATACTTGATAGGGAAAGGTATTATAATATTATCTTTTGGGCACTGAACTTTGCCATTTTTCCCTTTTCCATACCTAATCTAGGATACAGAAGTGCATATCAAGATACCAGGATAGAGTTTCTGCATAGCATAAGAGGATTCCCAAGTAATTGGCACAGGGCCCCAGTGAACCCAATCAGGTGACTTTTCAGTAAAACTGACTCTAAACATGTTTAACTTGATCTTGAAAATTGTTCAACTTTTTTTTTTTTGCAAGTGAGGATACAACAAACTTTCACTTTTGCCAAATCTTGGACCAATATTTTAGTTGGATGTTTCTCAAGAAATATAAACTTTTTCTCTTAGTGACAACATAAGAAAAATAAATTCCTCCTAGAATATACTCAATAATAGGAGTGTATACCAGCCAATAATACTTTTCATCTCATTGTTATATAGATCATTTTTAAAATTCCCTTATAGGCTTTGGTGCTGAATAATAAATAAGGCCATCCAACCATATTTTTGTGGTACATATAAGGCCCAGGTTGTAAAACCATTTAAAATTATTATTTATTCTTAGGCACTTATTGTATCAATGTCTTTGGTATAAAACTAAACCATTCTCCTTGATAAATATAATACATCTATTACCTTTTTTTTTTTTTTGCGGTACCGGGGATTGAACCCAGGGGCATTCTACCTCCGAGCTACACCCCTGGCCCCAATTTTTATACTTTATTCTGAAACCAGGTCTCACGAAGTTGCAGAGGGCCTCACTAAGTAGCTGAGGCTGGCCGTGAACCTGGATCCTCCGGTCTCTGCCTCACAAGTACTGGGATTACAAGCGTGCACCACCACACCCGGCCATCTATTATCTTTTATATACATATACATATAGTCTCCTAATTTAGTCTGAACCACCCATTAATTATAACTTACAATCAAAATAGTCCATTTCTTTTCCTTCCAAGACAGATAGAAAATTAGGAGCTTGTTTTTCCCACCTTTGAGCACCTAGTAAGCAGGCCAGTCCCTAGGGCAGGTCACCTGGGCTTCACAGGCACACATCTTCCTTCCACACAGTCACACATAACCCTTTTATGTCCTTTAAAATGCAAATGTGACTATCTATACTAGTGCAATGCGAAAGTATCTGTAAATCCTCTATAATTTATAACTGATGGCAGCCTTTCAATATATACAATATAAGAAAAAGACAAAGATGTTCTACCTTCATGAAGGGATTAAATTTACTGTAGGCAAGTTGACAAGAGATAAAGAATATTCCCTGGTATGGGTGTGAATAGCACTCCTTGGAGACATGGAAGGCCAGGCCTGAGGACAAATTTAATTTTTAAGCAAGGAGCAGAGCATCCCCCACCTTTGGTAAGTACAGCTTAATAGAGAAAAAGACAGAAAAGTAGAGATCTGATTGCTGAAATGCAGGTTTTGAGTCTCTATAGTCATATTTCCTGGCATGGAGTTGTTAGCTGAGAAAGTATGGCAAGAAAGAGCCAATAGGAAAACTGAATAATACATTAAAGGTTATAGCACAGAGACCCTAATGCCACTGTTGAGTGACACTCTTAATTGGACATGGAGTTCTCCTCAAAACCAGACCAAAAATTGGTCAAGGTCATCATGACCTAAATCTTGAATAAAACATGGCATCAAAAGCAACACTAGAGCCGGGCGTGGTGGCGCACGCTTGTAATCCCAGTACTTTGGGAGGCAGAGACCAGAGGATCCGGGTTCGCGGCCAGCCTCAGCTATCTCTCTCTCACTGCTTCTCTCTCTCTCTCTCTCTCTACTTAGTGAGGCCCTCCGCAACTTCGTGAGACCCGGTTTCAAAATAAAGTATAAAAAATAGGGCCGGGGGTGTAGCACGGAGGTAGAAAGCCCCTGGGTTCAATCCCTAGTACCACAAAAAAAAAAAGCAACACTAGTAACAGCATTTTAAAAGTTCGAAGCTCTGTTTTTCATGTATCCTCACTGATGAGAGATGAAGCTATCCATTAAGAAGCTATAAGTTTGGAACCATATAGCAGAAGAATTTTTGCCAAAGAAATGAGATACTTCAGTCATGGAAATAGAGTTTCCAAGGACAGTCTGATGGACTTTGAAAATTATGAAATGATTTTACATATTCTAAAAGCCTCTCCATTGTGAATGAATAGGTAGGTAGCTTATAGACATCTAGGACGAGCAATAACCAGATCTCCACTGGGAAACAAAAGAGACTTCAAATAATAAGGACAGATACCAGTAGAATAGTGGAAGGGGATTGGGAAGGGAGGTGGTGGGATGTAAAGGGAGGAGACTTGATGAAGGAATCAGTTCAAACAATCTGATGCACATTTGTGAAGCTATCAATACCAATTTTAATATTATAAATGGTGAAGGGGAGGTAGTGGGTGGGATTTGGAGGGAAATGTACCAGGTGCTATATACATGTATGTTTCTAGCACATTAAACCTCGATATGAAGTATAATTACAATGTACCTGTGAGAGTATATTTAAAAAGGAAACCTAAATAAGTAATAAACATCCATAAAAACAAGCAACAACAACAGAAAACCCTGCAAACAAAAGTTCCTATATATACTTTACATGTATTCATATGCTTCTTCTGAGAATTAATATCCTGGATCCAAGAATTGTTAATTAGGAAAAGTGAAAAAATTAGATAGATTTGTATAACAAGTAAGTTTATTTGCATGGATAAATATAAAACTAATTAATTCATTATATCAAAAATAACAGAATAATAATCTGGTTTATTTTCAAAGACAATTTTTGGACTCAGTGGAAAATAGAAGGTGGCCAGGAACCTGTCACCTGAGCCTGCCAGAAACAGCAGGGAGGCTGGGCAGTGAGAAGGACAGCACAGGTCTGCTTGCCAGGTCAGTAGTGACAATTAGCTCAAGGCCAGCTGTGTGATGTGGATATAAGCAACATTAGTCTTCATCCTTTTCCAGATGATGGTCATTGGCTGCCTATCTGTGGCCTCCAGAAGTGCAAAACTTCCTGCTCTCCTAGACTTCATTCAGGAAATTTTTAGTCTTTCTTCTATTTCTCCAAAGTGGTACAGATGATGGAGGTCTAACAAAACCAGCAATCTTGTGGGCCCTGATCCTAAAATATCAAGAGCAAAATTTATCTCTAGTAGTATTCTTTGTTAATAGAACTCTTCTATTAAAGGTCAAGTATCGTAACTCCAACAGTAAAATACTTTTCAGTAAAGCACTTTCAGGTATGCTGCCATATGAATAGTTTTTGCTATACCTGTTGTAGAGAAACTGCATAACTAGCTTATTTAAAGGTACTACAAATTTTCATTCTTCCTTGGAACAAGTGATAACAGATTCTTTTCAGCAAAGCTGAAAGGTACCTTTGTTTTGGAGACTTACAAGGCACTCATCTATGAGGCCTTAAACGTTAGCCTCTGCCAAAGGCTCCTCCATCCCCCCCAGGCTCTCAGGAAGTAGGACTGTTCAATCCTAATGGCAGTTTAAAGATATACTTACCTAAATGATTTCTTCATTGTTTATATTATAGAACATGTCTTCTTGCAGTATTGAAGTATAATTTATATCTAATACTGAACAGTCTTAATGCAAACTGCACAAATTGTAACCATTAATGAGCTCATTAAGTATTAGATAATTAGGTAAAACCAAAGTCAGCATCATACTGAACAGGGAAAAACTAAAAGTTATTTCCTCTAAAATAAAGACTAAGATAAGCATGTTCACTATTACCACTCCTATTCAATACAGTACTTCAAATTTTAGCCAGAGTAATTAGGAAGAAAAAACAAAGTTATGGGATAAAAATAGGGAAAGGAGAAGTGAAATTATCTCTGTTGGCAAGACATTACCTTATACTTAGCCAAAAAACTCAACCAGAGGACTTTTAGAGCTGAGAGAAAAATTCAGCAAAGTAGCCACATATAAAATCAACTTAGAAAAATCAATACCCTTTCTATACACCAACCATGAATTTACTGAAAAGAAATCCAGAAAACAATTACATTCACAGTTGCTTCAAAAATACTTAATAATAAATCTAACCAAGAAGATAAAAAACCTCTGCAATGAAAATAAAAGGACACTGAAGAAAGAATTTGAAGAAGATCTTAGAAGATGGAAAGACCTACTGAATCAAAATGGCCATACTACCAATGGTAACCAACAGATTTAATGCCATTCCTATCAAAATGTCAATGCCATTCTTCACAGAGCTATAAAAAACAGTCCTAAAATTCATATGGACGAACAAAACATCCAGAATAACCAAAGGAATTCTGAGCAATCAGAACCATGCTGGAAGCATCACAATACCTGATTTCAAATTATACTACAGATCTCTATTAATAAAAACAGCATGGTATTCAGATACATTGACCAATGGAATAGAATAGAAGATACAGAGATGAACCCTCAGACTTACAGCCAGTTGATTTTTGACAAAGGTGCCAGAAACATACACTGGACAAAAGACAGTTTTTTCAACACATGATGCTGGGAAAACCAGATATCCATATGTAGAAGAATGAAACTAGACCCCTATCTCTCACCCTGAACAAAAGTCAATTCAAGATGAATCAAAGACCTAGAAATCAGACCATGAAGTTTGCAATTACTAGAAGAAAACATAGGACCAACTCTCCAACATATAGGCACTGGTAGAAACTTCCTCAGTAGGATCTAAAAGTAAGAAGCAGTAAATGGGATGGCATCAAATTAAAAAAGCTTCTGTGTAATAAAGGAAACAATCAAGTTTGGAAAGAGCCTATAGAATCAGATAAATCTTTGCCAGCTACTCCTCTACTAATATCTTAAATATATATAAACTCAAAAATTTAACACAAAAAACCAATCAAAGAATGGGCAATTGAACTGAATAGATACTTCTCAAAAGAAGAAATACAAGTGGCCAAAAAATACATGAAAAAAATATTCAACATTATTAGCAATCAAGGAGATATAAATCAAGAGTAGCCTGAGATTACACCTAACTCCACTTAGAATGAAGATCATAGAAAATGCAAGCAATAATAAATGCCAGTGAGGACATGGGGAAATAGGAATTCTTATACACTGTTGGTGGGATTGTATATTGGTACAACTACAATGGATATCAGTATGGAAATTCCTGAAAAGACTAGGAATGCAACCACCATATGGCCCAGCTATACCACTCCTCAGTACTTTCCCCCCAAAACGTTAGAATACTATAGTGATACATGGATACCCATGTTTATTGCAGCACAATTCACAATAGCCATAATATGGAACCACCTCGCCACAAAGAACAAAATTATGTCACTTGCAAGAAAATGGATAGAACTAGAGAACATTATACTAAGTGGGATAAGCCAGCCTCAGATAACCAAGGGTCTCATGCTTTCTCTCATATCTGGAAGCTAGAGAGAAAATAGGAAACCAAAGGGACTTCAGATAAATGAGGAGAGAGACCAGTAGAATAGTGGAAGGGTAATGGGGGAGGGAGGGAGAGAAAGGAAAATGAGGCCTAAGGAAGGGAACAGTTTGAATAATGCTATGTCCATATATGAAGGTATCACTACCAGTCTCACTAACATGTACAGGGAGGAAGGAGGGGGATCAGGGTGGGGTGCAGAGGGAAATACACCAAGTGATATGTGCGTGTATACACGTATCACTTTGAATCTCACTATGATGTGTAATTTTGATGTACCAATAAAAGTATAAAAAACAATCACACATGCAAGGCTGCTTCAGATTATAATATATACATGACCCTCATTAACAGTTAAATATTTGTTAAACTCTTTCTTTTATTCTAAGATTTACCTTTTAAAGAGTGCACCTGAAAACTGTTGTGCCATCACTATTCTGTAAGTTGAGAAAAATATGTTAGAAGGAAATGAGAGCAGGAACCTAATAAGTCAATATGGAAGAGTACCTAGGTTTGTAGAAGCAAAAAGCTATAAACATTGGTTCTTTTCACATTCTAGTGAACTATATGTATTTACATAATTCATTAATATACTGAGATAAGAGCTTCTCAACTGATATACACGGACATTGATCTTTTCAGCTTTCAGACACCTGCATAGGAGTGAGTTGCTGGAGCCCCCTGGGCCAGCTCACTGTGGCAGCAGGCTGATGTCTGATTTCTCCAGTGCACAGTACAGCATTATAGTTTTCTATAAACAAGGAGGGAAGCCTAACTCTACACACAGTAGATACTCAATGTTTGTTTGCTTCTTTCTGTTAGATAAGGATGATTCCAGCAATTAAGCACAGGATTAACTCTAAGGTTGCTGTTAGCCAAAGCAACAAGGGAAACTATGTGTTAACTGATTTTTACAGTTTGGTGAATTAAAGAATGTGAGTATAGAGTTGGGGCAAATTTATTTTCTGGCACTATACATATTTACAACAAATTAATTTTATACACGATACCTTTGAAAATGGTAAAATTTTATGTAATAATGAAGTAACATTAGATTTTATTCTAAAGAGCAAGAGCTACTGCATTTTAATGCCATTACTACTAAAGAAGATATCATTCAATGATAAAAATGATACTGATATTCAATTTACCAAGGAAACCATGGAATGAAGTTTATAGCTAAAAGGAATAATTTCAGTAAAGTAAATTTCTTCAAAACATATCATAACAGAAATAATGGGCTAAGGAGCTTTGGTTTGTTTGTTTTCTTCCCTAGTAATAAGGATGGAGTCAGTCAGCAAAAAATGAGCTTATTTTCGACTCCACTACATTGTCATGGCAATAGTGCATTCAAGGTGTGATAGTTTGAATTGTTTCACTGTTACATATTTACATCCATAACATTGGCTAAAAATGCAATATGGTTTTCCTAAAACTAAAGAAAGTAATACATTTATGTTATAAAAAATGTCCTGGCACTGTTACAGTAAGCAACAGCAGGTATCTCTTCAGTCACATGGATGTCACTTTATAAAACCATCATGAGGAAGTAACTCATGATGTCACTCAGGCAGTTATTCACTAACTAGAGTGGTTCAAATTGTGCATTCCGAGAAATAAAATTTCATTCCATTTAGGAATAGATAGTAGGTCAAAGTGGGCTACAAAAAAGGAGCTATCAAGTATAGTTCTCTAGGGAAGCAAGTTTAATGACCTAAATAATAACAAGCTATCATTAGCATGCTAGCTATTTGTGGTTAAATACATGCTTTTGAAGTGCTTAAAGGCACTAGAGCAGGCTTTTCACATAACTAGTTAAAAGATCCTCCCCGCCATCTTGTTTGTTCCACTAATTTACACTGTGACTACAAAAAGGGAGCATGTCATATATTCAGATGCCATGACGCTTGGCCACGCATTCCTCACAGTGGATCCTAAATCCACAGTTTATCATAATGGAAATAGCAAGAAAACTAAAGAGAATAAAAAAATAAGGATGGATAAGTTTTTCCCTGAAGTAGAACATGTTTGTTTTCTGCAAACATCCCTTGGAGCTTGTTGAATTTGTCGAAAAGGAAATTACAGCATTCCCCATGACACGCCCAGCAGGACATTCTCGAGGACGCTTTATTTAAGTAGGCATTGCCACTCCTCGGGGGGCACACATTTTCATATTTTTCTCTTGCTGTATTGAATCACGTGTTTTGTAGTAGACTTCGGAGAGCTCATAGTATGCATAGCCAGGGTTTTCTGTAGAATCATGTTTTGTGACAACACAACGTGAAAAGATCTCCAGAGAGAGACTTTGCCAAGTATGCACTACACAATCAAACTCTTCATTTTTAAGCTTATTCCCAGAGGACCAAGATTTCTCAACATGGTGGGCAGCCACCTGAGATCCTAAGCAACGACCAGGTTGACTCAATTCTGTGGTCTCTTGCTGAAAAATGTGTTGATTTGCTTTAATGGCTTGATGATGGGGGGGGTGGAGGGGGAGAAGGAGTCGGGTGAATAGGGCTTGATGTGTTTGCTCTCTAATCAGTGTCACTCAATCAGAGTATGTGGCACAATTAGCATCTTATTATGGTGTTTGCTTTCTTCTCTCTTTGTGCTGTATAATTTGGTACTTTAATATACCATTTCATGCCCTTTAACTGCTTCATGTAGCACTCATTTATTTGGAAGTCACTTTTCAGAAAAAACTATGAAAGAGAAAAACTCCAGTCAAGAGGAAGTACCTACCAAAAAAAAAAAAGAAAGAAAGAAAGGCACCAAAAAGCAAACTCAAGTTCTCACTCACTCACAGCTACGCATTCTAACTTTATACATAAATCTACCCAAGTTTGCATTGGCTGTCTATAACAAGTCAGAACCAGAAAAATAAAAACCCCTAGAATGTGTTATTCAAGGCCAGTGGGAAAAAGGCAGATTGAAAGTATCTAAGAATAACAATTGACAGCGTGGGAAGAGAAAAATAAGCTATAAAACTCAGGTAGAAGAACATAACATTTTTCTTAGGTCACATTCTGAAGAAACAGACTCTAAGGTAAGAATTCAAGGGCAAATAATTTATTAAGGAAGTGCTCCCTGGAGTAATAAGCAGAGATAATAGAAGCAAAACAAGAAAGGTAAGAAGCCGAGCAAGGTGATTTCAGGTAGAACCCCAGTCTCAGCCTCACCCTGTGAGAAACTAGGTAGCATTCACTGCACCTCAGAGTTTGCCTTATTTCAAGGCGAGAAACCCGGCCTGCTTTTGTGTCCCTTCATCTGTCACTCATTAGGGTACGACCATGGAGGGCTTGGCATTAGGGAAATGAACCAGAAGTATGGCAAACAGAAAATACTTAGAAAAATGTCGCTAAAACAAAAACATAAATACATTTAGCCAATAATGCATTTAGCTATTAATGACAAGGACCTTGAAGGAATAAAGAGACAGACACTTGGGAACCTAATTTATTTTCAGATGCAATATGTTATATTTCCTTCAATTTTTGAGATTATGCATAAATACATCAAGTCACAAGCTTATATTACAGTCATTTTTTCTAATAGTTTAACTATGTATACATTAAACTTGTCTTTTTATCTAAACTGTGTCAGTACATGTAAGTTACATATTTTTTTAGAAAAGAGTAAATAAGTTTAGTAAAGAGATGCTTATCAGTGTTTTACTTTGTATTTTTTATTCTAGAGAATTGTGTTTTTTTAATTCTAGAACATTGTGTAAGGGGCAAATCTTCCTTTTCAAACATAGTTGTTAGTATTTTCAGAAAGATCCATATTTAGATTTCAAAAAGCAGTGTTGTATCTGCATACAAACATCTAGAATAATAATTTTAAAACAATCCCTAATCCCCAGTGACTGTACATCTGTGTCACAAAACAATTGCATAATCTGGCATGATTAAAAGGTTTGCTGATCAGAGCTCTACAGCTGAGAGCCAAATATGGCAAAGCATGATCTAGTTTTCTGCTTCATAAATGCAAATAAAGACTGACACATACACTATAGAAAGCAGTTATTCTTATATAGTTTAGATCCAGCACAATTTTGAATAAAGGTGTTGTCCAGGGGAAAACAGATCCTTTAGAAACAAAGCTAGATGCTGGAGTTCCAGCTCCTACCATAATCCTGTATAGCAAGTTTACAGTGAAAGTCTACATACAATTAGGGAAAATAATGACTGATATTTTAAATAGCCACTCAGTAACAATGTAATGACGCTGCCTATTTGTAGATAGTTTCCAGAAATAATCACTGTCTTTATCTCTCTAGCACCAAGCTGTATGGCTTAGCAAATGGGAAGCACTCAGTAAATATTTTTAGTTGAATAAATGAATATAGGTTAACTGGATCAAGAAATAGAAAAACATGAAATAATTTTCAAAAGAAAATCTAAGAATCATAGTGATTTCAGCACTATCTGTAAAGTATTCTAAATTGTGACCACATTAGTATAATCTACTGGACCAGGAAGGAAATATATCTTGTCAATATTTTTACAGATGTAATTTATATTGTCATATGTGAAGTGCCTGATTATAAATCTTGCCTTCTTTCCCAGAGCTCTCTCCCATGGGAAAAATGAAAGAGCCAAACACATTGAGGATGGAATTCTGGTGTACCAAAATTGGCTTCATAAACCAGTATTTTCCTACTTGATGCAGATTTGCCAGTGATGTGGGATCAGGCTCAAACAATTCAGGACAGTGTTATTAGAATTTAGTATTTGGCATAGCTTCTGGTGCTTTTTATGTACCCCAGAAATGCTCTCCCACCAAAAGCTACAAAGTTTTGCTCTCTCCATTTTTATTGAAGTATTGAATGTGATAGAGACTAGGGCTTTGAGTTTCAATAAATATTTTTTTCTATTTCCTTCATTTCTCTCTCTCTCTCTCTCTCTCTCTCTCTCTCCTTTTTATAGTATTTAGGTTTTATTTTTTTATTTTGAGATAGGGTCTCACTAAGTTGCTTAGGCTGGCCTCAAACTTGCTATCCTCCTGCCTCAGCCTCCTGAGTAGCTGGGATTGCAGGTGTGTGCCACTGCACCTGGTGCTTTTATTCTTTTTAATTTCTTCTTTGTCTTGAATTTCATCCTTTGAGCTTTTTTATTGAAGATTTCCATTTCTGAATATTAAACCATGTAAGCGATACATGGCCTTTTACAATGTGACTTTCTATATATACCTAACTAAATTTCAGGTGGCAGGACAGACTGCTTAGCAAAGTGACACCCAAGCTTGTGGACAGTGCAGAGTTCAACAGTTCAAAATGCATGCCCCAGAAACACTTCAATTGACACTATGTACATATGCAAGATTATCAATGCCAATCTCAATATTATGTATGGGGAAGGGGAGGGAGTGGGGTGAGCTGTGTGCATGTATGTCTGTATCGCTCTGAACCTCATCATGATGTATGATTATAATGCACCAATAAAAAATAAAATAAAAAGGGCTGGGGGTATAGTTCAGTGGTAGAACACCCTATGAGTTTTATCCGCCGTACTACCAAAAAAGGAAACAAAAGAAAGAAAAAAATGCATGCCCAGGCACAACAGTGCAAAGCAACTATAAGAACCTAAATGCCCACGTGGAAGACAAACGAAGATGCAAAAAAGCCCATATAAACCTGAAATTCAAAAGCACCTTTTAAATTAACTGTGTCCCAATGAAGTGTAATCTCTGTTCTTCAAAGGAGCTCCAGTTCAATTTGGATTATCTTTCAGGGAGATGAGTCTCCTGAAGGTCAAAATAATACTTTATTTTAAATTAAGATTAGAAACAATGATATTTTATATTCCCAATCATGTGTTTTTCAATAGATAATTATAAAGGTCACAATGGTTTAATATTTAGCTTATTTTCAAAAGACTAAAAAGGATAAGGAGCATTTTTATTTAACAATGGTAGCATTTAGCTGCAAAGAATTTTATCTTAAATTTATTTTTGAAAGTTGTATTTTTGCTATAAGATTAATCTGTAGTAAGCATCCATAGAGAACATTCTCTTTGAAATAAACATTTCTAAAATCCTTGAATGCATCTAGTTTTTTAACAGTGTATTTATTTAACCCTGTGTCATATTCACAACCGAAGTGAACCATGCTTTAGTTGAATATAGAGAAAGATCTAATACATGAGACTGAAGAAAGGTATTATTTGTTAAGGTAACTTTAGCACTTTTAAGTGTGCCAGACACTGTGCTAAGCACTTTTAGAAACATGTAGATAACTACTATTTTACCTACATTTTATATATCATGGAACTGAAATGTAGATCTAATAAACAGAGGGATGTCTGAATCCAAAGCCATGTTCTTAGCCATGAAACTTATACTATATAATATGATAGCTACTCACACATGGCTACTGAGAAATAGAAATGTGGCCA